>VZSR01002045.1:3622250-3743424 GCA_013398615.1 Brachypodius melanocephalos
GAAGATGCACAAGCAGGACTTTGTTCAGGAGACTTGCAGCCACATTTGCAGCCCAACACAGCATGATGCTATTTGTCCCCAAGAAGCTCAGCAGAATCCAACCCCAAGGCCTGCCAGAAATTCAGTGCAGGAGCACAAACCAGAAATTCAGTGCAGGAGCACAAACCAGAAATTCAGAAATTCAGCTGGCCATGCAGCACAAACCATTATAACCTACAGGTAACTGCTCTTCAGTCCCACAGCAGACAGGGAATCCTCAGCACAAGTGTATCACACACTGAAAATTACAGATTTTTATTCTACTGTGGCATTGGGACCAAAAGAAAAGGGTTGGCATTTTGAATGCATGGATAATGGCAGATTGGATATACTTGGGACAAAAATCACAACGTACTAAAGAAGATTTTCAAAAGTGCTTCACAGTAAACTCAAAGAACTTGTGCAAACACAACATTTACAAAGCTCATAGATTTTAAACTTAAAATACAGGAGAAAATTAAAGTAGAAACAGGGAGATCTGAGTTCCCCTAAATGTCTGCAGAAACTAAAACCAGAGTTATAAATATTTCCCCTCCCAATCCTATTCTCTTTGGATTTCTATTCTGGTTTTTTGCTGGATCCCAATCTTTCAGATCATGACTTACATCTGATTTCACTGTTCATTGCATCTTACTGTTCCTTTCTCTGCTACTGCACTCTCTTATCCTGCTCTCTGTCCAACTGCACCTACAGAAACATCTCAGACTTTGCCATTTCCTCTTGCTCAGTCAAAGCTCCATTATAGCTGGGGCCTTCACACACTGCTGGATAGAAATGTTCTTCTGCTACTCAGCACTGAGACAAGTTTTACAGATAGAGGGCAAAAAAGCTCTTTTTGCTGCTTCATATGGTGGATCCTGACATTGGTAGTCCATCTTCTTTCATAAGCAGAGCTCCCACAGACTTTAAAAGGAGAGCTGTGCATTTAGGCAGAGAAGAACATTGGAGTCAAGATCCACCCATGCAGATCTGAAGATAATTTTCATTAGCTAGGAAGTCAAACACAGAGACATAAAAAGTTTGACACAGAGTCATCTTAACTTGGTTGGGAGTTTCTGATGTGAAAAGCAAGAAGTTAGCCTAGAAAACTGTAAAGTGCTGGAAAACCTAGTTACCAGGAGGGCAATTTCATTCTTTATGTAGCGTTTCACATTTGAATGCTAAGTAACCACTGGAGGGGGGAAAAAAAGTTAAAAATCACACATTCAACAAAGGAACTCAGCTGCAACTCCCAGGCACTTCCCAAGTATATGAAATGTAAGCTGTGCACAGTGCCCTGCAAGTCTGGGTGCCAACCATGACATTATGGTCCTTTTGCCACTGGTGATATTGCTGCCTATCAGAGAAAACTCACATTAGCACCAGGAATTAAGAAACATCCCTGCTATTGAGCCGTCACGTCCACATCCCATCCTTCATGCTGTGGAACACTCGTTCCAGCAGGGGACTCCACTTGACCAAGACAACACAGCAGCAAGTCACTAATACATAATTAACATGCAGTGGTGATTAATTAGGTAACATCTGACCAATAGCTGGGACTCTCAGCTGCCTTTGCCTGCCTCAGCAGACAGACACACTTGCAACTCTCACATTAATCCAAACGTAGCCCATTTCCCCCAGCAAGCAGAGGCCAAAGGGGGGATTCCAATCTGTTGCACAGCACAGTGTGGAGCTGCATCATTTCCATCTACTCCAGCGTGCACAGCATGCCTGAAATTAGACCCAAATCTTTGCTTTGCAAACAGCATGCCATAAACATTCCTGTAGTGCTACAAAGAACACCCAAACACAGCCTCCTCCGTTTTGGGTGTTGTTTTTTTTTTTTTTAAGATTCCCATTGCTTCTGCTTTGCACACAGCGTGTATTTTACTTTCCTTCAAAAAGTTTGATTTTAGGGTTCTGTTCATCAATACACTTGAAAAAACATCATGAGTTATGACTGACTGATGTACAACCGGGACCAAAATCTTAATTCCATTGCTTAATGACTGCTGTACATTAGCTTATTAACAGAGGTCTGTTTATTGACTCTGCTCTGTGCCAAGTGCTTACGGTGGCTACTCTGCAGTCCCCGTGGAGGCTCTCCATGCACGTACCACAGGTAACAATTCCTGCTGAGGCAGCACCCTGCTGTTCTTCCAGCTGTTCTGGTGCCATCCTGAGAAATAGGGTCAACGCTGGCATCTCATTTATTTCCTGATGCTTGGCTTGCAACCTCCTCCCTCTAGAGACAGCGCTGCTCACAAGAGCACTTTACTTTTATTGCTCCTGTTAAGCTCTTTTGTTCTTCAGTGGAGGCTGCTCAGCCCAGCAAGACCCACAGCTCAGGCTCTCCAGGAGCAGTGTTTTTGGTTTCCTTGAAAAAATGGGGCCTCTCCGTTTGTCACTGCTGGATGTGCATCTTGCTCATCCAGTTCCATAACAAAATCAACATGGCACTGGCAAGAGCAGAGGTTTTTTTTTTACTTTTCATCCCCAGAAAGGCTCTGCCCCAGCTCAGCAGCAGGCTGTTTCATCCCTAAAATCACTCTGCCCACTCTGCCCCAGCTCAGCAGCAGGCAGAAGTGTCCAGCCCTCTCCAGGTTCACTGTAAGAACCCTGCTCAGGGACTTCTCAATTACTCAGGAACGTCCTTGCCCTGAGCTTGCAGATCCATCTTGATTCACTGGCTGTCAGAGACAATTCAGTTTCATGTCTCCCCAAAAGATTACTGGATTTTGATTAAGAAAGGTCAAGGGCAGCTTTTCCCTTTCAATATAAAGAGAATGACTTGAGGAAAAAAATACTCATCACCTAGCACGAGGACTTTTATCTCCACTTGAAAAATTAAATTGCCTGAAGTGATGGAGGGCTTAGGGCAGAAATGTTTCCATGCAAATAAAATCCTAAATAATTTATCTACATGCTATAATTTTACATCTCCCAAAAGCTGTGTGTTTTTTTGGGTTTTTTTTTTTTGGCAGATGTCTTAGCAGGAAAACGAACCACAAAGCTCATGTAGCCAAGTCTCAGACAATACTCATTTGCCAGAACAATTTTAAATGCACATTGTATTACTGACCCAGCATACCAGGGATTTCGATTAATCCTTAACACTTCAATACATTCCCCAAAATAACTTCCCCAATATTTGATTTTCCTTTGAAGGAAAGTGTGTCAGAGATATAATTAGCTCTAGCTGCAGACTCCAAATCTCTGCCTGGCACAGCTCTCAGTAAAACACACCTTCAGCCAGTGTGAAATTGGTATAGCTACATTGAATCTGCTACATACAACTGAAATACTTCACACCAGCTGAGGATCTAAGTATATATGCATAAATGAGGGAAAAATCCATTTTTACCTGGAATAAAAATGCTGCAGAACACACAGGATCTTGGGCTGAGTTAAACAAATGACAAGTTCATAAGAAATACATTCTTGTAATTGAGTTTAAGGCACTAAATAACCACTGTCTTCTCACAGAGAATCAGATGCATGGTGGGTATCCCTACATTAATTAGGAATAAGACTGTCACATGGATTTTAATGAAATAAAGTTATATCTATGGCTTCTCCAGGATATTAAAGTCAATTTATCTGAGAAAGACAAGTAATGGCTGGCTTTTTGTAGGAATTGAAGCAGTTCATTAAGGAAGGTAGCAGGAGTTAACACCATTTGAAAGAGCTCTTATTTTTTAAGGTACAAATTCAGAGACTCTGGATCACCAAGACAGAGCTGCAGAAATCCAGCAGGCTGATAGAAAACAACACAAATTACTGTTCTCACACTAAAGCACTGTGTACCTTGTGGCTGTGAGCACAAAGTACAGACAGCACTTAAATAAAATACTCAGCAAAACCTTTTTTCTCAGATACAGGATCCCAAACATATTTACCTTAATGCATTTGGCCATCTGGACATTACCTACAGCACAGCTTAGGACAACTAATGCTCCACATCCTGTGTTGCTAAATGCCACACTAAAAATTTAAATGGGAGGCTTTTAGCTCTCCTAGTCCAAAACAGAGAATGCCAAGGCCATTAGCACCTAGGAAGGCAAACATCCAGGTCTCTGTCACTGACTGTGACAAGCCTCAAGTGCACTGAGCAGTTCTGCAACCAGCCAGCTCCAAAAGCTGAACGTTTCCATCTCCTCTCACCTGTGGAGACTCATAAGACCAATCCTCAGGAAAATCCACAGAAGAGCATACTGGTGTTACCTTCACCCCCGAGTCTTATTTAGTGTTTCAGTGATGAAAGTACTCATTTCACACACATTTACTAATTAAAAATTTGGATTCTCCTGCCGTATCATAAGAAGCATGAATTCCAAATGAAAGCTTCTATTTAAAATAATAAAATTTTGGATAAAACACATGAAGTTTCTCTTTGGGCTCTAGTAAGAGGTAAGGCTAATGAGCAAATACCTCAGCCTTTCCCACTATCAAATGTCTGCTTGACCATTCCAGCCCCAAGTCTCCTGGGTAAAGGAGACCTGTGTCACAACTTATATTCTCTGCACAGCCACTCAAACATGTAAGTTTCTGGTTTTCCACCTTTCACACCAACAGTTTCAGCACAGATAATGAAATTTAATTCTTCACTCACTACAGAAGACCACTGAGATGTTTCACAGTATGGGCCTGATGCTCTGTGTGGCCTCTTCAGTAGTGTTACAAGCTTGTGTCTGAAAACAGTTCCCTCTGATCACTTCTGTGCAGTAAGGGCTGTAATGAGACAAAGACAATAGCTAGTTTTGATACAAGAAGGATTTTTATTCAATCCAAATGTTTTCTGTACAACAGAAAGTTTTTATACAAAAGAAGGAAGCATTCATTCAGTTGCAAGGACAGGCACACAGAAGTTTCTGAACCCTAGTGCTTTAGAAAGTCAGTAAGTTTTTTGAAAAACCGACCATGTGAAGTATTGTTATAGATGTTATAATCCTGGTTTGGGTCACTCTCCATCATGTACAACTCTCCTGCATGGATATCCTCGAAGTTAGCCCTGAAGCTGTTGGGATCAAACTGAACCCACAGAGTGTACCTGTAGTCAATGGTACGCATGGAGTAGCCCATGATCCTGATCTCCTTCAGCTTTGGTTTGTCAGAGTTCCACTGGGGAGTGTCTGCAGGCCGGGGATATTGGCTGAAAGCAGCAGGTTCTTCATTAAAACACCTGTCAGTGTTAGCACATCCTTCTTTGCCTTCCTCCTCCTTTCCTTCAGAGACATTAAAATAGTGGACAATGCTTTTCCCCTCAGTGCACAGCTCAACACCAAACGACATCTCTGGGCACACAGGAGGAACCTGCAGGCCAGCAAGTTCTGCAAGTGTTGGAAACAGAGACACCAACTCCACCACTTTTTTGCTTTGCCCTAGAAGAAATAATATCAAAATGTAAGTTATGGAACAGGGCGGGTGGACAACAACTTCTTCTAATAATTCAGCTGGTGTTTTATTCAAAGTGCTCTGTACAGGATTTTTGGGGGTACCAAAATCAAGGCAGTTAAGGAGTGGCAGTTAGCTGTGAAGATGTCAATCCATGCATTTATGATGTACTTTTAACAAAAAAACTTCTGCATTTATGTTTCTCCAATGGCCTTAGAGATAATCATATCCACTAGTTTGGAAAAGAGCTCTTCAGAAAGACAAAGAAAATTTTCAAGGTGCCTGGAGACACATCATCACCGCTATGTACCCACTGCAAACAAAGATAAGCATTTTATTTAGGAAAGGACGTTTACCTTGAGGTGCTGAGCCTCCAATATGGCTAAAAGGGTCGAGGTAGGGGAAGACCCTTGCTCCTTGACTGACAGGGGAAGTTGTCATTCCTGGGACATAAAACATCAGTGGCACTCTGGTAGCAACATCAAAATTGCTGTATTTTGCCCACTCACCATGTTCTCCCAGGGACCACCCTAGGTGACAAAGAACACAATTCTGAGCAGAAACTGGTTGGTAATCTAGTAGTCATTTCTTCTTCATTGTAAATTGACTCTGATTGTTGAGGCCACTAGTCTATTATAAAGGTTATATGAAAAGGTAAATAATCTGTATTTAGATGTAACAAGCCTCTTCTCTAGTGTGGAAGCTATTTCAACAGCCACCTAAATTTTGCAACTTGATACTCTTTTATAAAGGAAATAATTACACCTTTCCTTACTTCTAGATACTCAAGATTAGAATTAGGAAATCAGCATTAAAACAGCAGAAAAGAGGAATTGGGGTGTGTCACAGTGCCTGCAAGAGTCTCCAGATCAATTCCTCAAGGCATTCATTTAAGTTTTGGGCAATTGCCAGCTCTCCAATACTCCTGTTAACACCGTAGCTGAACATGCCTGGAGCCAAGGCTGCTCTCTGTGCCAGACTGCCACATCAGGATGCTACTATCCCTGAGGAAGCAATAGATATAGAAGTTTTCAGATCTCCTCTTCCTCTTGGAAGAGATGCCAACATGACTTCCTTCCAGGTAGATACACTGCCAACTTCACTTTGGGGGAGACAAAGGAACTCTGTGACAACTATGTTAACACATGTTTTTTTCTTGATCACTTTGCCAGCCATGGTACTGGAAACACCAACTGTTTACAGTTATCCAAAGCAAGGAAAAGAAAAATTCAGTTTACAAACAAGTCAGAAGGAACATCTAGAGTCACTTTAGTACCAAAAGTATTAATCCCATCGCTCTGCAACTTGTAAGAGCTTGTTTATACACACATGCTCACAGAAGTCAACCCAAATTAACTATATATGTCACTTTAAATTGATGTAGTTAATTCATATCCTAATTGGTTTAAATCAGCTAAGCCATCCCACAACTAAATGGAACATGACAGGGTTATTTTAATGAATATTAGAGTATTGAAACAAGCATCAAATGCTTGAGGTATTTGTCCCACAGTTCCAACTAAGTTTGTTATTTTTTACCACCAGGATCCAGAGTGTGTGAGATCTCAGTTATGAGAGGGAACCATATCCCTATCAGTTTAGATGCTCTGCAAGCAGCAATGACAAGTGTAAGAAAACACATTTGAGCAGTTAATGAGAAAGCCTGTTACCCACTGTACCAGATGGCTTTCTACAAATGGTGAGGGGGGAGGAATGGTGGCTGTACTTTCAGAGCACAGTTCCCAGCAGGAGCCACTCCTTGGGAAGGGGGTGGGAATACACCAAGCTCAGCCCTGTGTCCTGGCAAGCAGCCTCATCCCTCACCAGCAAATCCTCAAGCTGATTAAAGTGCCTCTGGGGACAGAACTGTGCAGCCACAGAAGCCAGGGCCAGTCTCCTCAGTCTGGCTGAGACAAGCCAGAGGTACAAGGTAGGATAGCTCTGCTTGACACTACAGAAACACACACTGGATTTATATGCCAGCACTGAACTGCACAATGAAGTTCTTAACAATAAGCTCGAGAAAGATTTAAATGCTTACCATGATCAGCAGTAAAAACTACTATTGTGTTATTTGAGAGTCCTGCATTATCCAAAGCATTCAGAAGCAGGCCAATTTGCACATCCAGGTAAGAAACTGCTGCATAGTAACTCTGACGAATCTGCCGCTGCAAGTTAAGAAAACGAGAGGAAAAAAAAAAGTTTTTCACCAGATGCATAAAGCAGAACCAGGGGGTGGCTGTGTAAAAGAACTAAAGGACTCTACTTGTAAAGCTTTAATTTTAATTGTCTGTAGCCCAATTAATGTTCCAGAAAAGATAATCTGGGATGGGGCAGTTAGAAAATTCCACATCCCAGAAGTGCTTTTAAGCAAAACACTGCAAAACCAATCCATTCTGCATCTCTTGGTCTAACCAGTGCACCTAATTTTGGCATAAGCACTGGAGAGTCAAGGAAAATCTTGCAAAAGAAGATAAACTGGGTGCCAGCTTGAAACACATAAAGAGACTCAGATAATGAACACAAACACAGCACTGTGTTACACTCCCTCACATGCAAACTGAACTGCAGTGACAGTGAAGGTTTGCCTACAGAGCTAGAGGTGACAGTATACAAGGCATGGAATTCATAATTGCAAATGGTCATTCGCTGAAAAACTGGGAGCATCCAAGAGCAGCTGACTCCTCCCTTGCATGTGAACAAGTGAAATGAAGTTTCACTTCAGTGCACTGTGTTGACAGCTTACCTGGAAATCATCTGGAAGTGGTCCATAAGGGAAGCTAACATTTAGTGCTTGCACATCATCCCTCTGTCTGATATCCATCCAGGGGTTGTATGCCACAGAAGGCAGCTTCTTAGGCACCCACGGATCTGGGGCCAATGTGATATTTTCCAAGGGGTACAACTTGAGAAATTCCTTTACAACACAAAACACATATAAAAACTGTCCTTACCTCCAACATATACTGTGTATTTTGTCTTTGAACAGCAACCATTTTCCCTTGCAGGACCCTTTAACATTACAGTTTACAAGGCTTCATTCCCCTTCTGCCAGAGTGTAAAACACAGCAATACCAGGCATCCCCAACCAATTCCTGAAAAATACTGAGTTAGTAAATACCTAAACCCAGCCTCCTGTATCTCAAAACAACACTGCAAGAAAAAGTCCAACATTACTTTGAAATCAGTAGGAGTTTTGGCACCAAGTCAAACAGAAAATAAAATACAAGATTTTGTAAGGCCTCATTATGTCATACTCCATCAAGCTGAAGCCCATCCCCATGCAGTGACAGTCACCATTATGGTGGCAGAAGCCTGGCATTTGGCTGAGGATTCACAATTCATTCTCATGAAACGTTCTGAAATACATCCCAGGTGACCCCTGAAGTTACACCAAACCAAGGCTGGTTTCCAACTTGCTTTCCAGAAACAGCAATAAAACATTTGTGGGAACAGCTTTTAAACACAAAAGCAACATTCATCTCAGTTCCTGCAGGTTCCTCTCCTCACCTGTGGGTACCTCAGTGGGATGTGTGGCTTGTGGTAACCAACAGCCAGGAAGAACTTTTGCCTGCTGGTTTTCATGATGTTCAGTAAGCGTATGGCCTCCTCAGTGCTCTGAATATCAGGCAGAGTCCCCTCAGGCATTTCTGTCACATCCACTGGGCACACCAAGTTTGCATAAAGTTTTCCATCTTTTCCTCTGCAAGTCTTCATGAAAAAAAAAATAGTCCAGTAACTTTTGTTAAATGCAAAGATAAAATCCTCTGTTCTGTAACTTTAAAACCAATTTGTTTCTACCAACAAAAGAATGCAACTTCCACGCCTATGAAAATGCAGAAGTCCTCTCTAAAGCTGGGTGGGAGATTAAATGTAGTCACATGGGTGAAAAGCCCACAGCTTCTATGATGAATAGAATCTCTGATCTAATGGAGATGCAGCAGCATTTGGTTATCCTATATAAATATATATTTTCATTCCTTCTGATCCCAAGAGCTCATAGAAAGCTGCCTGGAAGCTACTGACTTGGTTTCTGAGCAAATGCCAGCAGTGACTGATGTGTAATCAGTGAAGAGAGATAAATTAGACTAAACAGTGGCCATGGAAAGGTGGCCTCAGCAGCGAATGAGCACACTTTTCTTTATGTCATGAATGCAAATGTTGCTGTTGTTAAAACTAATCTTTTTCCAGCACTAACCCAAGACCAAAGCATTGCCAAGGCTGTCTGCACCCTCATGACTGCAGCTCCTGCTGAGCAGTGTACAGACCCCAACACATGATGCTAATGCAATGTTTGCATCAAGATAAACCACATTCCTTTGTGTCACACTTAAGAGTAACAAACATTCTAGAAAACTGGATCAGATTATAAAGTTTAAGATTTTTACATTTAAATTTTTTATTTAAACATTATTTTAATTATGGCCCCTGCTCATTCAATCCTCAGCTCTTTATCACATTAAGTTTACCAAGACTACTGACAATGTTTTGTCACTAACTAAATCAAAGCCAGATCAGTTGCAGGTGCAAGCTGACAACCACACTTTTCAGATAAAGGAATTCATGACCTAGACACAAATAAGGATCATTCTTGCTTACATCTCAGTAACTGAAGTTTCTAAACACCAATTTAGAAATACTTAAAACATCTGCAGGATGGGCACATTGATCAACAAAACTCCCATCTGATAATCTAGGCCTTCTTTTGGAAAGCACAGAAACAAGGCATTGAAGTGGTTAGTTGTTTTCCTGCACAAGGGGGCAGCCTCAAAACCCAGAGAGCACAGCCTGTCCTTGATACAAAGAACTTGGTTATATCCTGAACACCCTTCTCTGTTAGATCACACTCACCTTATCATTCTCATGCTTTTCAGCTGAAGGATGAAAGGGTGGAATGGACCAACTGTAGGGATAGTCGTCACTGTAATTGGATGAAACCCCTGGAATGGATAAAGATATTTAAAATGTTTCGATAGCTCACTGAACCAGGAAGAGCTCAGACACGAGTTTAACTTGTCTTCAATTGTTTTGGTTTTTTTAAATATGTTAAAGGAAGAAACATTTGAAACGAATCTTTGACAGCTGAGGAAAAGACAACCAAGAAATAAAAGTCAAAAAGTTTAAGACAGATATTTTTCCCTGAAATACACCTTTTACTAGTGAGGGAGACTCAAGCCTGTTGAAGAGCCTTACTTCAGGGAACAGCAACAAAAAAAAAAACCCAAAACCCCAAAACCAAACCAAAAATTAAAAAACAAAAAAATCCAGGATTAATCACAGTCTTCATGCATATCCTTGATTAGCTTTACTATAAACTGAAATACGTACTGAAACTATCCACATAAGTTTAGTTCTAGGATAAAGAACTGCCAAAAAGAGGATCAGCATTACAATATTTTTCAACTCAGCAGTGTTACTGTTTTTTAACTAGTGAATTAATTTCCTACTGAACTTGGATCATCAGTCATACATTCCACATGTCCTGACCCAGACTCACAGCTTATTAGGAAACATGAAGCATGTACAGGCAGAACTAAGCCAACAAGTAATTTCATTTTTAGCAGATACCTAATTTCCAGATGTATTTTTAGAACATTAGACATTTATTCCCACAATTCCCAGACAAGATGTGAAAACACCCATTAGATAAAAGTCATCTAATCCATTCATCTCTAATGCCTTAAGACTTAATGACAACCACTGTAAAATCTGGCTTATGATTATGATTTAGATTCTTAATATAGACGAGAATCACACATCAAAAAAATAAGTTTGTGAGACTATACACATCAAGCATTTCTATGTTAAGCAAATGACAATTCAAACCATACCAGGATGAAAAACTTTCCCCACAGATAGGGTCACGTAGCCGTTTTCCTTGAAATACTGGGGCATGGTGGAATAGTTTCCTGCATGGACTCTCCAGTAGGAGTAGAAATCATAGAGGCGGGTGGTGTCAGGCCGGCGGGCAGTGAGCAATGACACTCTGCTGGGAGCACACACGGCTTGCTGAGGAGAAAGGCAGCCAAGGAGAGAAATTTGGAATAAAAACCAAAACACACGCATGAGCTAACTTGGGCGTAGTGATGCCTCAAGTTGTAGCTTTCATTTTTCCAGACTCTGTACTGCATTAGTATAGAACTCTGAACTTCATATAGAGTATTTGCAAGTTCTCTTCACAGTTTAGTCAGACAAAACAATCCTTTTCCAGCCCCAGAACCAAGGACATCGTTGCAGCATCAAGCCCAAAACGTATGAACAACAGCAACCTGAGGACAGCAATCTGGGAGGATGGGACTTCATTACCTGAAGCTGTAATTGGACAATTAACCCCAATATGTAAATGGACCAAAACTTATAATAGTGTGAAAACGTGTGACCCATCATTCATACTGGGTGGAGCCTTGGCCAGGCTCTTCTACTGCCCAAGATGTATCTTTTGAAGGTCTTTTTAATAAATACCTACTTCATTCCTTTAACACTGTCTAGCCTCTGTTCTAGGTAGCCTCTCAAGGCATCAGTAGCTGGGCCATAACCATCTGAAAACTCAGGAATCACAGGGAACGAGTTTCATATCACTTCAGGCTGGATCGAACAGTGTTCTTATTAAGCATATCAATTCCAAACTGCAAGCTTTTAAAAAAGCAAGTCACATTCCATAAAGGCAGTGCTTTTGAAATCTGGTTGGTTGCCTCACACAGAATTAAGCAGCAGTGGCAGGTGGACTGTGCTGATAAAAGCCAAAAGTCTAGTTGATCTGGACTGCCTTAAGAATAAAAGGATGAACACAGAAGGTCTGGGTTATGGTCCAAAAGTCTGACCGATTCTGCCTCAGACTGACGAAACCCAAGAGTTCTTGCTTTGAAGTCCTATTCCCTAGCTGGATTTACACACAAATACCATAATTTAAATGCCCTCTTTTCATTTCTCTCACCTTAGTAAAGATAGGTTCACTCACTACTGTTCAGCCCAATCATTTATTTTCTACTGAAAATACTTCAAGTTAATAAATACCTGCTTTTTCCACTGGCCTGCCTAACGCCTACTGTGATAAAACCAGTCATAAAATAATGAAAACATGTTTAAGTCACTTATCTCACCTGGGCATATGCATTGCTGAACACCATACTTTGGGAAGCAAGTTGATCAATGTTGGGAGATTTCACAAGTTTATCTCCATAACAGCCCAACACAGGACGCAGATCATCCACAATTATAAACAAGACATTCATGCCATCTATGAAGGAACAGAATTAGAAACAAATTAACCTGAGCTCCATTAATCAGAGGTTACTTTATGTTGATTTATCAGTTTTTAACCCTTAAATACAATTGAGGACAAAAATAAAATTAACAAAAGGAGCAAGAATATCTTTGTAAAGGAATGTAAACAATGGGATTAATTCTTCAAAGACAGAAACTCTTATTTGGCCTAGGCAGAAATATAGCGGTTCTCATTTCCCTTCTTATTTCATTGCTTAGACCCATGGTATTTTCTCCAGCGAGACGGCATCTCCTTGCAGCTGGCTAAAGTAGGGTGATGCAAAATAAGGAGGTATTTTATAGGCCTACATACTACGGAATTCTACGGCAAGCTTTGAGAAGAGTGTTAAACCACAGGTAAACAACACTGTAGCCCTGCATAACTCCGCTCCGAGAAGATAAAATTATTTTTCTTCAATTAATTATACACGTCTTTTTTAAAACGCCCTCCCAAGGCGGCGGACTGTACTGGTGGGGTCGACCAGCAGCAGCTTCGCCAGGGACATATCGAGCCCTCGGAACACCCCGAGCCATGGGGACACACCGATACCCTCGGAACACACCGATACCCTCGGAACACACCGACCCCTCGGCCCCGGCATCCCGCCGGCCGCTCCGCCCAGCCCAGCCCAGCCCCCGCCGCCAGAACGAACCCCCGGGCCCGCGCCCAGCTCCGGGCCCCACCGCCGCCGGCCTGGCCGCGATGGCATCACGGGGCAGCCGCAGCAGGGACAGGAACAGCCACAGGCAGAACCGCACTGCCGCCATGTCCCAGCGACGCGGCGGGGCCGGGCAGAGCCGGCCCGGGGGCGGTGTCTTGAACCATCGCCGGAGCCTGAACCCCGGTAGGAGCGGCCCTTCCCGTTCCCGTTCCCCTTTCCCTGTCCTTTCCCCTTCCCCGCGCGGGGGCGCCGCGGGCCCGCGTGTGAGCGCTCCCGCCGTGAGGAGGCTCGGCCCTGCCGGAACGGCGGCCCCGGGGTGAGGGGGCCGTGAGGGGCCTCGGAGCGGCGGTCCCGCCGTGAGGGGGCTCGGAGCGGCGGTCCCGCCGTGAGGGGCCTCGGAGCAGCGGTCCCGCCGTGAGGGAGCTCGGAGGGGCGCTCCCGCCGTGAGGGGGCTCGGAGCGGCGGTCCCGCCGTGAGGGAGCTCGGAGCGGCCGTCCCGTCGTGAGGGGGCTCGGCCCTGCCGGCAGTGAGATCCAGCGCACGCCGTTCGGGGTTTTGCCCACTGTGCGGAGCTCTTCAGGGCACGGCGTTGATCCTGCGGTTCCTGCCGATATTTTTTCTTGCACGAATCTCAGCACCCGCCGCGGCTTCCCTGGAAAGGGAATGTCAGTGGCATCTTTAACGTCATTTCTTTCTCGTGGAAACAGCGTTGGGGAATGAGGATATCACGGTTTAGTGTCGAGAGAAGCTGTCTGAGTACTTCAATCCTATTTGTGAATCAGTGAACATTCTGTTTGGTATTTAAAGAAACGTTCCGTAGTTTTGGTCACGCCGATCTCCCGCAGGCCGCCTGCGGCTGTGCACTCTGCGGAGCGAGGGAGTCACCAATGTATGGAAAGTCACATGAAAACTAAAAAGCTCCCCATAACACTTAAAGTTTCATTAAGAACTAGTTTTATTAAAAGCTCAGCAATTTCTCGTGGTTTCTATCTTTAATTGCAGTAGAGAGAATAGGTTTATTGGCAGTATTCCTGTACAAAATAAACTCACTGTTAGCTACACATATGCTTCCCAATCAGCAACTGTAAGATTATCAAAGATAAAGCAGCTCATAGGAAGCTTTTAAAAGAATTAAAAGACTGTAACTATGTCATCTTACACATTTAACAAGTAAATTGGTGACAAGTATACCAATATTGAAAATAGCCAACATGGACTCACTTGGATGTGGGAACCACCATGACAATGATACATGTGATGGTATGTGCATTTTTCTATTTTAGCAACTGACAGGTGCACCTTTGAATACAAATGAAAGTTTAACAGTGAAATGTACTGGTAAATATCACTGTCTTTGGGACCAGACTATAACAAAAGCCCAAAAACTTGGGAAAAAAGCCCCATTTACAGAAAACGAATGCACCTCTAATGGGAGTCTATAATTTGATTCTTTCAGTGCCTCAGGACTGTATTGGTTGCTATTTCTTATCAAAATTAAAAGTTCTCAGACAAAAAATGCTCTCATTGGTCACTTTTTCTTCACAGAGAATGGGATCAAAAATAATCTGCTTTTCTGCTGTATAAAGATTCATACCTGAGGCCTCATGCTGTGTATGCACTCACCATAAGATTAGCAGGAAGGATGGCTGCAATGGTCTGTCACAATGCTGTTGTTCAGTGGGATGTGTGACTCAAAAGTTCAGTACATTGCGTATTACACAGTGTGTGCATACATATTCAAGCACGTGTACTTCCCCTAAACTATTACAGCAAAGTTTATTTTGATGTGGATCTTACACTTCCTTCCTGCACACGCTGGAAAAAGCTTGAATCAAATGAAGAACACTGTTGCTACAAGTTCAGCTACTACTGAGCACGTGACATGCAATCAACTCATGAATAATATTCAGTATATTTGATGTTTGCATATTTTGGAATTAATGTTGTGTATAAGCACTATATCTCACAGGTATCAGCAACTCTCCTAACATGGATCAGCTGCTGGAAATGTATTGAACATTGCATCCCCAAGTGACACTTGTCTTAATTTGGAGACTTTTTATGCAAAAAGCTAAGGAATTATTTTGCTATTGCACATGCATTTAATTACCATAATGCTTGCCTCTTTCAAATGCAAATACACTAAGTGCTACTTGATATGCATTTCCTGGTTTGCCTAACATGAGTATATAGCAATCTTACTATTAAGTTCAGTCCACTAGAAGAACAAATTACAGAGGAAAAGTCTTTTTCAAACAGCACACAAGTTCTGGTGCTAAAAAGCAATTTGGGATGATGCTAGTGAATAATTGCAGGCATTGAAATCACAGACCTTGGACAAACTGGTCTCACAGCTCAGATGTCCACTCCACCCCGGATGTATGGGCCTTTGAGCAGCCTGTTGGTTCAGCTCCTGGACTAAACCACGGCTGGATTCAGTGTGATGAGTTGGGAGTGTCACAGGAAAGGTTAAACCGAAACCTTGGCTGAAGTGGCAATACCTTGCACTCCTCCTTAGTCACTCTGCTGGAAGTCCCAGGGTGAATGTCACCTATCACCACCACTGAGGATCAAATCCATTTTAAGCTTAGCAATATGCCAAGACATATACCGAAAGTTTTGGGGGTCTACCACAGTGTTTGCACAAGTGTTAGTAATTTAAGTGGGGCCACCAACATAACAGCTAAATATCTTAAAATCAAATATTTTCTGTGACACACTCAGGTTAAGACATGGTAAAAAAATCAACACAGGACATCTCAGCTCTTCACATGTGAAACCTGCCCTTGCACATGTTCCCAAGTGATTTCACACGGGCATTTGGCACAAAAGCAAGTCCAAGGAATTTTTATTCATCACTCCATAATTCTAAGAAACCAAGTTTTCACAAATGGTTGGGCACTGTGGTCTGTTTAATCAAACACCAAAAGAGCAAAGCAGTTTTCAATGAATCAATATAAGTAATCATAAAGTGATCATCATTTAATTCTCATGCATTACAGAGAGTGACTAATCACTGTAGGAAGCTTCTGGTTGGCAAGCTTATTTTTCTCTAAATTGATTATTATCAAAATGGCACTGTTTTCATTTTATGGACTGATGAATTTTTTTTTCTGTACAAGCTGCCATGAAGAAAATGAGAGATCTGTTTAAAATATTAACACCTGTATTAATATCTGTATCCTCCTCTGGCACATATGGTGAGGAAGTGAAATACTAACAGCAAACATGAACCCCTGAGACATAATGTTGATATATCTCTAAAGAGTGTTTTTATCTTTGAAGAATTCCATAGCTGTACTTTCAGAATCAAACCAATCACACTTTTTAAACCATCTGTGAACATTAGCACTCAAGGGTAAGCTAAAAAAATTGTATGAGAGGCATCTGCATGGAGTTTCAGTTTGTTAACATCCTTATGATAAGATGGTATCATTGTAGTCCATCCTTGCAGCCTGAATAGCAGAGCTACGCACTAGAAAATACATTGTAGACTTTAATTACTAACATTCCTAATCCAAAAATACTCATTATAAGCCTTCATTTCTCAATGGCTGAAGTGAGTCATGCAGACCTCTTCAGCTGCAGCATGCTCCCTCTCTCCCCAAGGCTCAGATCAGTGATCTCACACCAGGAGTTTTCCCAAGGACATCAGAGCTGTTTCTAAGATACTATTTAGACTTCTGAGTACTGGACAGCAGGTAAGGCAGGTGCTGTTATCACCTCCAAGAGCAATGGATTAAAGGCAAACCTCAGTCCTGGTTTCTCACATTTCCTGTTTGGGCCTATAAACATGGCAATTTAGACACTGGCAGCTCCAGCTCTGATGTGCTGGCCAGAGAAGAGTTGGGTGGATTGAGGAAGTGGAATTCTCCCTGACCTACACCCAATTCAGGAAGTGTGCCTACAACTTGGGTACTGCTCAAAAGAAATCACACTGTTCCAAGTGCTTAGTGAGGGCAGGCAAGCACAGTGCAGAAATAACTTTCATGCACATAAGTCCTGACACAGACAATTTATCAATTTACACAATGAGTACAATAAAAAGATAAATCCCTCAAACAGAAAAGCCTGTGTAAACAAGTGTCATGTAAGGCTACTGAATTCTTTAATGTGGATAGCTGGCAAGGGTTGGTCTATTATTTAAACATCTACAAATCCTGGTTTGTTTGTTATTCAGGATTAATAGTTGCTGCAGGTTTTAAAGGGTATTTTGAGTGGCATCCTCAGCATACTAACCACATGCAGTTGTTTAAACCCCCAAAATAACCCATCCCCCATTTTATTTTTAATAGTAAAATCTTTTCCCTCTATTCCCTCTCTTCCCTTTCCTACAGCTGCCTTAGAGGGTAAGTGAATAAGCTCATCAGTATTCATGTATTGCTAACAGGGAGGTCACCTTCTGTTAAAAATCTCAATTTCAAACTTTAAAACCTTGCAATTAGTAATTTGACAAGGACACCAAAGTACATGACTGTTTTGCTGTGACTAAGGTGATGTTTTCTGAGTTTAGTTCTACTAGAGATTGTAATAGTGTGTAACAGTGTCCTTTTGATAAGTTCAAATTCTTCCTTTCTCTACTATTTTCTTTTTTCAAAGTTCACCTTAGGGAACAGAACTGTGAGGCAAAAGATTCAGAAGTATAAAAACATTTTTCTCAAAACCACTGTAGACATTTCCTGGACTACTCTGAGTTTACTGTGTACACAGTAGGTTCTGTTACCATATTAGTATGTTCTAAACTCTGATTTGCAAGAACAGTGTGACAAAGTGATCTACAGCTGCTCGTGAGTAACACTGCTTCATGTGCTGAAAATGGCCAATACCTCCAAGAGCATCCCATCAACATGCCAGGGATGACCCCAGCACACACAGCCAGCTCCACAGGAGGCTATGTTCTGGTTCTTGAGAAGCACCACAGTAATTTTTCAAATTAAAGGGATGATTCAAGTTTTGTTTCGTGCATTTAACTTTGGCCTGTCAGGGATAAGGATGCTCCTAGCTTATATTTTTTAAGCAGAATAAGAATACAAGTAGATGGCTTATGAAAGCAGTAATGACAGTGTAAAAGAGACCTTGAACTAATTTGAGAAAATAGATAAATGGAGTAAAAGCAAAATTTGTGTTTGGTCTCCAACATAAACTGTCTCAGGGGATTCACTTCAATTCTCAGCATTCAAGTCTTAATCAGCCATAGACACAAAATCTTAACAGAAAGCAGATGACTTGTTCCTTTTTTTATCTGCTTCCCATATTACTCCTCATACCCTTAAATTACTATAAAATGTACAGTTAAGAAAAATCTTTTAAGTCTTTAAGTTTAGACAAGAGCTTGGGTTTTCTTTGCTGTCCAGCTCTCCCCAACATCACCCTCACATTTGTTGGTAGTATCTAGCCATAGTAATCAGGAAATCTGATACCAAAAAAAAAAAAATGTAAGAAAGTTCCTAAAATTTGCAATTATTTGACTTCAAACCAAAAAATGTAGCTCTAGCTCTCCTGAGGTACCAGTATAAAAGTATGTTCCCTGAGCTTTCATTTCTGTAACCAGGGATTTCTTTCCTAGTTCCTTGTGCCCCATAGGAACTATTTTGCTGCCTGGGCAGTCAGCCAAACATTGTAACAGCAGAACAAATCTTTCTTGATTTACTTATATAGAACTTCATGAATATTCTCAGAAATGCCAAGCTGCTTTATTAGCCTTCTGAATTATTAAAAGTTCTCAAGCTAATTCCTTGTTATTAATATTTTGACTTTGTTTTATGATTGCAACTGGCTGCAGATTATGCTTACAGGTCTTGTCTAGTAGCTTCTTTATGCATTGCAGTAGATGTATTTTATCTTGGACAAATACATTATGCATAATTGTTCTTTCTTCCAAACTGATGAGGCTCAACTTTTTCAAAAGCATAACGAAAACCAAGGTTCTAGTTTCCAATTGTTTAAGCCTGTTAATTCTTCCGTTCCTTACAAGCTTTTGTACTGTCCTGGCACAGATCCTATGTGGCCCTTTCCATCTTAGTAGTCTCTGAAGAGAAACTATATTTGACTCCAGGAAGGTGCATACATAGTTTGTTTGGTTTTTTTCCCAAATTTTTACTTGAAACATTTTTCAGTAAATACTGGATTATGACAGACTTTTTGTAGAACTGTCCCTAAATGCTCGGGGATTTAGTTGTCCCAGACATTGAAATGTCTGAGTTGCCCAGAGAGTCTGATACTATCACCCAAATTCTGCTTAGCCTGTAGAAGAGAGGCTTCAGGGAGACCTTAGAGCACCTTCCAGTACCTAAGGGGCTCCGAGACTGTTGAAAAGGGACTTTTACGAGACCATGCAGCACCAAGACCGCATGACTAACTTCGCAGTGGCAGAAGAACGGTTCGGGCCAGAAGTGAGGAACATTTTATTCGAGATGCCGAAGCGCCGGGGCGGGATCGCCCCGCCCCTCCCGCCTTAGCCCCGCCTCGCCCCCATTGCTCCGCCCCCTCCGCATTAGCCCCGCCCCTGTGGCCCCGCCCCTCCGGCTCTGCCACGCCCATCTCCTGGCAGAGCCTCCGCCCGGCCCGGTGCGCATGCGTAGCTCCCGTCTGCGAAGCCCGGCAGTGCTTGGCCGCCCGGTTCCCGGCAGAGGCGCGCGCGCATGCGTGGGGCGGCGGCGAGGCCCGGGCAGGCCAAGCCCTGGAGCGGTGGCGGGGCCGCGCCATGAGCGCCTGGTAGAGGGGCCGCGATGAACCTGCGCGGCTTCTTCCAGGACTTCAACCCCAGGTGAGTGCGGCACGGGTAGCGCCGGCCTGGCTGGGTTAGCCGGGGGACCCGGCCGGGAGCAGCGCTCGGAGCGGGACCCGTCAGCTTCGGAGCGGAGCGCGGCCTCGGGTGGCCCTTCCGCACCGCGAGCTCGGGCGGCGTTGGGAACACGGCGTTCCCTGCCGGTTTCCTGCCCAGAATCACTGAATCAACCAGGTTGGAAAAGACCTCTGAGATCATGGAATAGAGCCTTCCCAGCTCCCCGGGTGTCGGTGCGTGCTCTCCGCGGTTGGTTCGCCGTCAGGGGCTGGGAAACGCGAGCGCTCTACATCTGCTTTCCAGCCCCGCTTCCAGTCATCTGCTTTGTTGTATGCTGTAACTTCCTCGGATCACTCTCAGGCTCTTTCTGTGTTTGAATGGTTCACCGCGGTGCTCTGGGGTGCGGAGGCTCCGCACGCCCCCGCGCAGGCTCGGACCGTGCGGCGGAGGCTCCGTGTCCGCGGCTGCGAACAGCCCTGCGCTGCACCGGGAGCACCGGGGAAGGGGAGCCCTTCCTCCGGGCCCCCTCAAAATTAACAGCGTGATGGTCTCTACAGCCTGGGGTTCTGCTGGCTCTCCACGCGAGTAAGGACTTGTAACCTGTAAAGAAACTGAGAGAATGAGTTAAATTTTGCCAGATCTTTTAAGATCACAGACTAAGGGCCTGCAAGTAGGTTGTGCAAGGTGGCTTGAGATGCTGGGAGTCCTGGAAAAACCTTGCACCTGAAAGAGGCCTTGCATGATGCCAGTTAGAGCAGCCTGTGTTCAGTCGGTTGTTTAGACAAACAAAAGGGTAACCAAAGCTCCAGGAAGTGCATTGTTACAGAGGCTGAAGTAAACAATTGAAATATGTGTGGTCAGAGTAATGGAAAAGTGAGAGCAGAAGTCCTAGAAGCTTGCGAAGTTTTGTTACTGCAGAGACCGATGCTTGCAGCTTCTTTGTGATGAATGAGCAAGCTGAATGTTGCACTTTTGCAGGTGTCTTCGTGTTTTGATGCTCCTGGAACACCCGGAGAGCAGTGGTATTACACTGCTGTATTTATGGAGGAGCCAGGGAAAGTACAAATTACACAAATATTGAAAGTCAAAAAAGGATCACTAGCCGAGGAGCTGACACATCTCTTTGTTGCTGTGAACTGTGGTTGATATCATCCTATCCCGAAGTAGTTTCATCAAGCATGCAGGGAGATGCTGACACAATAAATCTGTTTCTCATTATTAAGATGCAGATGAGACAGTTGTTCTGAGTAGAGACAAAACAGCTTGATATCAAACATAGCAGTCCTGATCTGATGAATGCTTTTTTATTTGATGTGAGTGAAGGTGGATAGTTTGAGTTGTGCTGTTGGAAGAATGGTATTATTTCTTATGTTGCTGCATTATTCTGTTCCTTACGTTACCTATGTTTTAAAATACATACAATTACTTCACTGAAACTGTGTTGAAACCTAATTATGTGTTTTATAAAGCAGTCCATGAGCTTCTGGTGGATGGGTGGGAGACTCTTCCCTTCCTGTCCTTTAAGGAAATCACCTACTATGTAATTATTTAGTCTGTTTTTTTGGTGGTACAAGCAGTTGCTGTGCCACTGCTCAAATATTCCAGATGGGTTTATTCATTCTCAAATTGACTATGTTATAAACTGTATCAATGTAGCTATTTTCAATTTGTAAGCATCATCCTCGATATTCCAGTGAGACACTTCAGTGTATAATAGATAACTTTGCTAAAAGTGTAACCTGTTGGGTTTTTCTTTTCTATAATACTGGGGTTTTTAACTGAATGTAAACATTAAGGAAAAAAATCTCTCAAGTTTGCCCTATTACAATTTGTAATAAAGTGGTATGGATAAAATTTCATAAATTATGTAATTCAGTTTTGACTGTCAAAAGCTGCTTCATTTGATTTGTATGATAGAATACATTTTTTAAAAACATGAACAGCTGGTATATTTGTGAGCCTCTAATAATACAGCTCCTGACTGGATCCTCGTGGAAGGCAACTATTTATCTCAGTCCATTCACTGAGATTGTTATGCAGAAATGCTTTTGGTGTGTTTCCTTGAAGCTTTGGTTTTATAAGTGAAAGAGATGACATATGCTGTATCTATGATGAAATATTTGATTCTTTGCAAAGAAGCTTGACATGTTTTCTATTAGGAAGTATCCCAGTGAAATTCCAGCTGTGACTGATTTTGTTGTCTTCTACAAATTTGAAGTTGCCTGCTTTTATTCCTGACTGGTTTTTTTTTTGGTTTGTTCAATAGCAAATTCCTTATTTATGCCTGCCTGCTGCTCTTCTCTGTGTTGCTCTCTCTGCGTCTGGATGACAAAATTCAGTGGAGTTACTGGGCTGTGTTTGCTCCCATATGGCTGTGGAAGTTGATGGTGATTGTTGGTGCCTCAGTGGGAACAGGAGTATGGGCCCGAAACCCCCAGTACCGGTAAGTTGATGATGTTTGTTTGGCAAAATACAGGGAATGTCCTGTCTTGTCAGTCTAGGACAAAATAACTTTCACATCTTTAAGTTCATCAGTGTTGAATTTTTTTGGTAATCTGAGTAGAATGTGAATTTGAAGATCCCGGGGCAAAAGAAAAATGACCTTGAATGAAGTGCAATAAATGTCTTTCCTGGCTGTGGTGAATATTAAATGTCTTGTTTGGCCCTTCTAGTAATGGGTCTGCTGGTGTAGGGAGAAGCTTTGTGCTGGCATTTTACAGGCATTTTACTTCTAGTAACAGAAAATGTCTGTTGCAATACTCTTGCTTAGATAAACAAATTCTGGGGAGAGATGGTGATTCAGTGAATGCTGGTGCAGAAATCAAACAGATAATTTTCAATTTTGCTTATTTCCTAACAGCCTGCATGATAGCTGACTGTTGATATACTATCAAGGAAATTATCTGTCCAGCTATGGAATCCTTAAAAAATTTTCAAATTGTAAAAATCCCACTGCACATTTTTAGTAAAATACTTTCAACATGCAGCTTTATGGGCAAGAAATCCTATTAGGTCATCAGGAGTGGAGTTCAATGAGTATAATGTGTATATTTATTAAAAACAAGTGTTAATATCTGAAGCCTAAGCAAATGTCCTGGGATGTTTGCAGGGGAATGTGCTTTCTTACAGGCAAATAAATTCTTCCTTATCCTCTCTTCAGAGCAGAAGGAGAAACCTGTGTGGAGTTCAAAGCTATGTTAATTGCAGTAGGCATCCACCTGCTGCTGCTGATGTTTGAAGTCCTGGTGTGTGACAGGATTGAAAGAGGAACCCATTTCTGGCTGCTGGTCTTCATGCCCCTGTTCTTTGTGTCTCCAGTCTCAGTGGCAGCTTGTGTGTGGGGATTCCGACACGACAGGTCTCTGGAGGTGAGCCTTCATCTGTGATGCACAAAAGCCACGGCACTGCAGGACTTGGGATCAGTTCTGTGCCACTTTGTCTCTCAGGAAAGCACAGTACAGAAAACTGCATCGTCCAATTAATTGCCCTCATCAATTGATTGCACTCACCTGCAAATGCACTCACCTGCAGGGTCAGGAATAATCGAACTTTTTCTAGTATCTTCTAGTTTTTTCCACTACCAAATTGCAGCATGTTTTGAACCTGCTTTTTTATTCCTTTCTGTTAAAATAACTCACCAGGAACTCTGCAGTATAGATCAATACCAGACACTTACATGGAAACAACAGGTAAAAATTCCACTGACTGCAAGCACTGTCTCTAGGCGGAATTGAATTTCAGAGCCCCACGTAATCAGGGCTGAAAATGTCTTAATATCACAATCTGTGTGTTCAGTCTTTAATTTGGGAATGTAAGTGGTAGGCAGTAACATAGGGTTTTATTTAGGGTTTTATTTTCTGCCTCTATCTTATCTCTAACCCCCTTTGGTTTTGGAAGAACCTTGGAAGGATTCTCAAGGTGCTCCCACAATTGTGACATTTTGCAATAAATTAGGAATTCATATTGAATTTTTTAAAGGAGTTTTTAGTTTTGCTATGTCCTCAAACCATCCCATGATAATTAAAAATCTGATTTTTAAATGAGGCTCAGCTTTTTCAGGTATTTTAATTTCAAAGGGCTATTTCTCTAACATTAGCATAAGATGAGATTTTCACTAGGGAGAGAAACATTTTTGGTAAGTGATTGTTATGATGGCTGGTAAAGTGATACCCTAAGTTCATTTTGGAACATTTGCCAATAGAATTTTATTTTGCAGGGTTCTATTAGCAGTTAACCAATGCTAAAAGTAAAATTTGTGTGGAAGTGCTTGCCATCTACTGGATGATGCTTGATTGCCCATTGATTTACAGATGACTGCACAGCTGCTAAGTACTGGCAGAAGAAAGTGGAATCCATAAAAGGCAACAGCTGTCTCAACTCATTTTTATTATTTTTTTTTTACTCTTAGTCATCTTCACTTAGTGCTGTTCTGCTTCTTTTTATTCTGTGAAGATTTCATTATTTCCCTTTGATTTGCTAGAAATATGAGGGATCTGCCTTTAATCCAGGACATCAATTTTTGACTTGAGTAATCAAAGCAGTTGTTAATCTACTGTTATTTTCATAAGTATTTAATCTGAAATACATTATCTGCTCATTCCTGTTCTGCATCTGATTAGGTGATCAGTAAGTACATGCTGGAGTTTTTGTCTCTGTATCATGGTGGGCTCAGAAAAAGCTTCCTTTAATGTGTTACACTATTTTATAGTCAGTAAAGCATTGTTTATTTAAAGCATGTTGAATTCATTAAGTTGGTTCATTGGTTATCCTGGAAGTAAGTTTATCATACTAAGAGTTTTTTCTTTGTATTTTTTTTTCTTTTTCCAGCTGGAAATCTTGTGTTCAGTCAATATTCTACAGTTCATATTTATTGCACTGAGACTAGATGAGATCATCAGATGGCCATGGCTTGTATGTAACAAGTATTTTCTTCTTATCTTTGTTTAAATGCTGAATTTCATGAAGATACTTATTCTAGGGAACAGTTAGTGCATGATCAGCCCATGATCCCATTTTTGCTATCCTTCACTGAAGGTCTGGCATTTCATTCAGTGGTCATGGGAATCAGAGGCTGTTCTTTGGGCACATCATCCTCTCAGGGACAGGAATGTGCCATCAACTGCAGTTAATCTCTGAGCAGCAGTTGAAAGAGAAATCCTCACCCAAAGTTCCCAGTGGGAACACTAAACAAGCCATGAAAATGATTGGTGAGTTGGAGAATGTGTTGGTAAATACA
Source organism: Brachypodius melanocephalos (assembly GCA_013398615.1). Taxonomy (NCBI): domain Eukaryota; kingdom Metazoa; phylum Chordata; class Aves; order Passeriformes; family Pycnonotidae; genus Brachypodius; species Brachypodius melanocephalos. Next base: position 3,647,611 of record VZSR01002045.1, read on the forward strand.
GGGTGGTAAATAACTAGTTTTATTTGTTGTGTTACTATGCATGTAAATCCACTTATTGTGCAAGTAGTCACTGTCAAACTGCTGAGATGTCCTGTCCCAAGTGCCTTTAGGATACAAAAGGACTGTTTCTGTGTCTGGGTTTTTGTAAACTACCATAAAAACTGACAATCTGGCATGATTATGTCTGTCCTTTCTATTGTCAAAAAAACTTGAGAAAGGATTGAAACCCTTTAAAGTAAGGTGTCCAGTGTAGGAAGTACTTGCTAAAAATCAGTTTCAAGTACAGTTTGCAAAATCACAGAAGTCTTACCAAAGTTGAACTGCATTGCCTTAATTTTAAATTATTTCAGCTTGATGGGGTTTTAGAAAGCTGAGGAACCCCTGAACTGATACATCTCAAAACAACACACATGAGTTTGATGCCCTTCTGTTAGACATTATGTTATTTAAAGACTTAATTTTCTTGGTTAGGCTTAATACGTAGACTCACTTTATTTAAAAAAAAAAAAAAAAACCACAACTAAAATTAAATGTGTCTTTCTTTCAGGTTGTCTGTGTTCCACTGTGGATCCTGATGTCCTTCCTGTGCCTGGTGGTGCTCTATTACATCGTGTGGTCTGTGCTGTTCCTGCGCTCCATGGACGTGATCGCTGAGCAGAGGAGGACACACATAACCATGGCTGTCAGCTGGATGACAATTGTAGTCCCACTGCTCACCTTTGAGGTAGGAAAAGCCACAAGGAGTTTGATGTGTCCCATTTTTTTTTTTTTTCAGTAAGTAATTAATGATGATTTTTGAACTTATTGAAATAAGAACGCTGCTCTTTGTTTTGGAATAAAATATTAACATACAAATGAGAATTCTATGTTCCTTTAAAGTTTCTTGAGTAAAATCTGCATCACATGCTTCTGTGAAGGCCATTTTTTTCCTCACAGATGTGTGAAGTTAAAGATTTCAAATCAGCATATGTTTAAGCAGTTTCAAAGTGAGTATTGCAATTAAACTGACATAGTATATTTTTTTTCCCATTTAGATCTTGCTAGTACACAGACTGGATGGGCATAATTCTTTTTCTTTCATACCCATATTTGTTCCTCTCTGGCTTTCACTGATAACATTAATGGCAACAACATTTGGACAAAAAGGAGGCAATCACTGTAAGTATTTCAGAATCCTGGAAACAGATTAAAAATCAATGTATTTTATTAAGATTTGTATTTTCAAAAGGGGCTTTTCTGTTACTACTGTTTGCAGGCAGTTGTAGTAACTTTTCAGTGCTTACAGTATCCTCCCCTGTGGCATTATTTACTTTGGTTGAGGTGCAAAGTCTTTTGTGTTCTTTTTCTGTACTGATGTGACCCAATACTGTGGGTGAAACCAAATGGATTCTTGCTGGAGTAGTGTAGCTGTAATTTCTGCAGATGGAGATACACACAGGCATGCATGTGCAGACACAGAACTGTACAAATGCTTGTCCAGGCTGTCTGTATATAACCTGAATTGTAATGTTATGATAGGCATAAGAAATGCTGAGAAGCAGCATTAACACACCTTATTTATATGCAAACAATCAAGAGACCTTAAATAGTCTGTCTACTTAATTAAGTGTTCATTCTGTTAATAATGCAAAACGATTTGGTTTCTTTTAGGGTGGTTTGGAATTCGCAAAGACTTTTGCCAGTTCCTGCTTGAAATTTTCCCGTTTTTGCGAGAATATGGAAATATCTCCTACGATCTTCATCATGAAGATAATGAGGAGACAGAAGAGACGCCACTGCCCGAACCACCAAAAATTGCACCAATGTTTCGAAAAAAGACTGGAGTGGTCATTACACAGAGTCCTGGAAAATACGTGATTCCACCTCCCAAGCTAAACATTGATATGCCAGATTAAGATGACAAGTAGCATATTAAACTTGAACTGGTCATCAGCAGACAGATGTATTTCATCTCATGCCTTGTCCCAATTCCTTTAAAATAGGTATTGCTGAATCAGTGGCTTGGATTACACAAATCAGAAATCTTGAAGATAATCTGAGTGCTTTTCCAGAAATATGTGGTTGTCTACTTTGTGAACCTTCCTAACAGGTTGGTTGCACGCTTGCCTGTATAGTATTTATATGAACATTTTTAGCAGTGTAATATATTGTTTAAAAGTCCTGTTGTGTACAGTATAAGTATTATCTAAAAGTATTTTTTTAAAAACCCTGTATGAAATGCCTATGCTATTCCAGGTGTCTTTTAGGTCCTAAATACACACTTGATTTTTGTGTCTCTTTTAAATGCTTTGGGATGCCTTGGCAGAGTACCTCTTCTTTCTCTGTTCAGCCACAATCATTGTCTCAACCACAGAGGCACAAGTGTTGCACTTCTGAGTCAACACTGGAAAGCTTTTTTGGGTGGGGGGAAGTAGAATGTATGGTGACTTACATGATGCTTTTGAGTTAGCTGTGTAAATTTTCATGTAAGTATTTCAAGTTTTGTGCTGGCTTGGGAGTTACATGTTGTTTTTGTTGCTTTTCCAGTTTCATGTTTTGATTCTTCTTGAGCAGCATGTACCATTCTCCCATTAGACTGGCTGTTTAATAAGCTGTTCCTCCTTGCATTGTGTGGTCCATGCCAGAAACATTTGTGCTAGGTTTCACAGCTGTTGTTTAGCTGGTACAAATATCATAGCTTGGTCTTCATTACCATTCTTTGTGTTGGTCAGTGTAAATGATTAAACTTTTCAAGATAGGATCTTGCTGGTGTTGGCATAGCATTTTCTTGTCTGAAGAAAGATCTACTTGGACATTGTGCCTTGGAAAGATGCTTTGGAGAAATGGAATCTATGAAATGTATAGTTCTGTCATTTATAAAAACAGATGTCTCACATTCCCAAACCCTTGCAGCTGCTCCCTGTTTAGGTAAACTACAGTTTAGATAGCTTAAATACCCTGGGTCTCATCTCTTTAGTGTTAGAATGACAGTATGAGCAGGGAGTGTGTGGACATTTCTGCATGTGCTCACGGTGTATGCCTGAAAAACTTGGATGCAGCACTTCCATTTCTGATGCTCCAGAGCCTGTGGACCAGCTACTGCCTGAAACCCAACCCAGCACTATCCCAACCCACAGTTTTTTTGCAGTTTTGTTTTATATATATTTTAATGTATATATGTTTTATTATATTCTGGTTCAAAAAATCAATCATCAGCGGGATTGTTACTGGACATCAATTTGCCAGCACAGCGCCATGGAGAAGAAAACCAGATGCTGTGTGATGAGAAATCACTTCCCAGGAGAAGTCCAGTAAAGTCTAAATACAAAGGCTCTGCCACTTGTCCTGTTCTTAGAGCCATGCCTAGGTGTGGCCTTGCTCCAGAAGATGGAAAGGATTTTCACTGTAATGTAGGGTGTGAATTGTATTTGTAATTCTTCACATTTGTCTTCACTTCAGTATTAGATTTTCAAAGATAACCAGTATTTTTCGTGTAATACTTGCTCAATTTAATTTTGTACAAGCTCCTTCTCATAATGGCCTTTCTGCAATGTCTGTCAGGTCACAGCTGTATCCATCACATGCACCTCTTGTGCATGCCTGAAGTGTGAATGAAAAGAATCTATCCTTAAGGCAAGACAAGGAGTGGTATGGGACATATATCCTACTAATTGTGGCAGCCTGCTTTTAAGCACCATTTTCCTATAATCAGAGATGCAGGTATCAAAAATCATTTTAATTTACATTTGTATTGGCACACAATCCATAACTATACATTTAAAAATGACATTTGCTTAGTTGTTTATACAGGAAAAGTGTAGAAGAACATTAATACTTGTTTGTTTTGCCTCAAAAAAGCAGTTCTTCAAAAGTATTTCAAAGTTTTGGACTAGAATCCTAAACGAGATGCTGATGTAATTCACAAGTCAGTATCTTAAATATAAGTCTGCTTTTAGGCAGGAAAAATAATAGTAAGGGATAGCACCTACAATTCTGAAGGGATGAGTTCTTCAGGGATGTCCACCTGCCACACCCCTGTTCTCCCTCTGGCAGGAATTGGTTCCAGGAGCCATCTGGGATTTGAAACAACAGTCAAGTATTTCTGCTCTAGATTATTGAGGACAGCTTTGTTTTCCAGCTCCAGAATCTCTTCAGGAGGCAGGTTTTCTGGATATAGTGATGTCTCTCCAACGTCAATTAATCCTGTATTTTACAATTAAAATACAAAATTAGTTGCCAGTTTGATCTAGAGAAAGGTTTTCTAGAAGTAGCCCTCCCTGAGGACAGAGACCAGCTAGTTTATTAACAGCAGAGCACAGTCCCAGGGGAGGCAAACCTCCCACCCCTGTTGTTTCATGCAAACGTCCATGTGACTCAGCTCAGGTGGGTGAAGAAAAGGAGGAAGGCACAGTTAAAATCACCACAACCTCGTGATGCAGAACTTGAAAAGCAGCCTGCATCTGTCCCAGCTGCTATCAGAACTCCTGAGCTACAGTTGGCGTTGGACCAACTTCAATAAAGTATAAAACTCTCTCTGCTCCTCTCAAGCCACCATTAACATTTTTAAATCAATAAACTATTCCAAAATTCCTACCTACTCCACAATTAAGCATTTATTTTAAGGCTGCAAATCTACACATTATGTAGGACATACAGTTTTCAGCACCGTAGAAGCACAACAACGTTCAGTGTATGTGATAGAATTTAATGTGTTGTGCAGGAATAGCTGAAAGTATTCAAATGATAATGAAAGATCATGTAACAAAGACACCTACAATGAAATAGTACAAAATGAGCACTGAATAAAAACTTTTTAAGTGTACAGTGTGCAACATCCAGTATAAATCAGCAGTGAAACATCACTGCCCCTGCACCGTGTGTTACAGAAACAAACTTCTTCACTGCCCAAATACCAAAAGCAACAGAGGGGGTTTGTGAAACTGAAATAGGATTTATTTACATAAAGTGACATGCAAAGCACTGCAACATCATGAATTCGACCAGGAGTATTGCAAAATGGTTTCAGCAAGAGTTCCTAAGCTCAAAATACAAGTGTGGAATTGACATATATTATGCTGAGATATACATGAATTGAAATAGATCCCCCCATCACAACTCATGCTCCACTCCTTCAAAGTGTTAAATGTCATAATGAGTGCAAACACATAACGCAGATGTGTATTTAGTGACTGCTGAGGGACTGAAAATTCACTTGGAAAATACAATCCAAGGATGCTTACCTGCAATAACGCCTCTGCCAAATTTTTCCCCTTCATCCAACAAATCTTGCAGTTCTTTCTGTGTCAGGCCGAGCCTACTCAGAAGGATTTCTCTCCATGTTTCATCTTCCCAGTCCTTAACAGCTATATGAATAGCAATGGTGCAGTTCTTGTAGCCTGCTAGCAAAGGACGCCAGCGAGTCTCTACTGTCTTGACTTGGTTTAAAAGCAACCCCGCGTAGGGTTGTCGGAAGGAAAGGCAACCGAATTTCATCGTGCTCCTCGCATCAGAAGCAGTTTATTTCCTGTAAACACACACACACCCGGGGATGAGTCTCCAGAAGCTGCCGATGCCCGTGCCAAGCTCCCGGCTCTGGAGCCGCGGAGCTGCGCGGAGGGAGCTGCGCGGCCTCCCCGGGGCGGGTCCATCCCCGCGGGCCTCGCTCTGCCCGCGCCGCGCCGCGCCCCGCTCCGGGCCGGGCCGCACCGCCCGAACAGCCGCCCCCGGGCCCGGCCGCCACCTCAGGGCCGGAGCTGCCGGGGCCCGGCGGTGCGGCCCGGCTCGGTCCCCCTGCGCTGGCTCCCGCGGGCAGCGCTCCGCAGCCTCACGGCCGGAGCTGCCGGGGCCCCGCGGTGCGGCCCGGCTCGGTTCCCCTGCGCTGGCTCCCGCGGGCAGCGCTCCGCCGCCGCACGGCCATGGAGGCCCCGGGCCCGCCGCCTACCTGCGCCTCCGCTCGGCCGGCCCGCCCGGACGGTGGGTGCCGGGAGCGGGGCGGGGCGGGCCGGGAGGCGGCGGCCCCGCGGGTTGTCGGCTGTCCCGGGAGGAAGGATGGGGTGATGGCCTAATTCTCGGCGATCCAGAGCAGCGGGTGCCGGGCGGAGGGTGCCGAGGTGAGGAGGGAGGGCGCTGCTCGGCTTTCGCGCCTCTGGGCAGGACTATACGTCATTAAGCACAAGAAAATACAGTGCCTTTCGCCACCTGCTTTTCTTTGGCCACTAGATTGTTTGGCACAAAATTTCCCAAAGTGCTCTCATCCAGCTCTGCTCTCTGAGGACAGTCATACCTGTATCCTGTTGCGGTCATTTGCGTGTTTTGCACCCAGGCTTTGCCCTTCTAACACAAGCATTTTGAACAAGGCAGTTACTGTTTGACAACAGGTTTTGTGTGTGCTGGTCCCTGGCAACAGGGGCCTAGTGGACACAGTAAAATTCAGAGACCTTACAGAAAAAAGATAATTTGGAAAAGGAGAGGGTTAGATTAGATGTAAAGTCCTGCTATATGTGTTCACTTTTAATGGGCAGCTTATATATATATTATATATATATATGAACTTATATATATATAAGTGAACTTGAGTTCGTACATGGTGATTTCCAAAGAATTTCCAAAATTTCCAAGGAATATTTCCAAATACAAGTGGAAGTGAGTTCATTAAGGCAAACAGTGATACTGAAAATGGATACTGACACAAGGAATTGAAAGAATTGAGTCCTGCCTGAATTTCTGCAGGTACAGCAGATAAAAAACTGCAGATGTATCTGTGTCCAAATAAAAATCACAGTAGATTCATCTCTCTTGTAAAGCCATATCTTTCAAAGGGTGGCAAATACAACAAGTATATGAGGAGCTTTGCCATGCATGCAGAATTTAAGAGAAAAGGAGGAGACAATGTTGGCCAAAAGGATTGAGTTAGGAGAAACAGACTGGAAGAAAAAGTGTTAGAGAAGGAAAAGAAAATATGGTGGTATTTAAAAAGGGGGAAAGTAATGGTGACCTGTCTTTTGTCTTTTGCTCTGTTGAACCACATTTGGTAACCATGAGAAATCTCAAAGCTATTTTAACAATTCCAGGAACTCACAGGTGGAAAGAGTAAAGGGATCTGCTGGAATTAGGCTGAAAAAGAGAGGTGGGCGGATCCTACACTTAGAAGGGCAGAGGAACTTCGTATAGCAATAGGTAAGATTAATAATGATCTCTGACTTTGTGAATAATGGATATTTATTGGTAAAACCTTACAAGCAACCTTGGTTTCTCTAACTGCAGGGTTAAGTGATTCTTTTCTGATGATAGGCCCTTCACGTAACTTTTATGAGAGCCGGTTTTGGCATATACTTTAAATATACCTTCAGTGAATGTTGTGCATTCTGAAGTATTTTAGAGCTGATAGAGTTTAACTGTTGAGACCGAGTTTTTCTTATTAGCATTTTCTGAAATTTCTGCTTCATTATCCCATTTTCCCCCTGGATATTTCCAATATCTTGTTCAAAACTTTCTAGATGAAGTCATTCCAATCCTTTATATAACATCATTATAAGAAGAGAAATTAATAGATGACGTGAATTTAAATTCATTGTAGTTTTTATAGGGTTATTACTTCTTTTGCTTTAAGCTGTTTCCATCTTACTAGATGTGCATGGTTAGTACAAGAACCTGTTGCATCTGTTTAGAGTTGCATGTGAGTAATGAGCTTTCATGGGGGTTTTGGTATTTGCTTTTGGTATTTTTCCACTGTATAATTGTATTTTATGTGGAGGTTATTTATTTTGGGGAAAATATAGGCCAGAGCGTTTTTATATTGTGTAAGCAGCTTTGTTTTCGTTTATGTACCTTATAGCGCATTTTTGTATGCTGTTTTTCATCACATAAATAAAATAGATTTTTTTTCCTTGGTCTAAGGAAGAATCTCCAGGGTATTTAAAATCTCAGGTCTAACAGCTCTAAATAAAATATAAATAGCAGAAAATACATGTGCTACTACCAAAGGTGAATAAATATATTGAAAATCTCTCACAAAACTGGCTTGGTTTGTAGATCTTTGTCCCATATATTGGAGAATGCACCAGAAGACTTAACAATTTCTAGCAGCATGTAAATAAAGCTCTGTAGTTAGCAATCCTTGTGTATTGTTCAGCCTTTTGTGTGATGACTGGTAAAGGGACTTTATTAGGTTTTCTCAGGATTGAAGATGATTCAAAGTGTACAGCAGTGAATATGAAAAAGAAAATTCATTCTGATCTTCGCATATGATCAACTTGTTCTGGGCATCTTAGATGCACTTTATTGTTTTGTGGTTTTCACGTGCTAACACCAATGCAAATTTATCTTGTCTTGGTGCAGTACGTCACATATAATCAACACCAGTTTCACCAACAGGAAATTCTGCAACTTGTGTCTGTGCTTCTGTAACCTCCACTTCCTTTCAGTGCCTCTATGTTAGCTTTTCTTAGGGTGTCCCTAAGTTTAATTTTGATAGAACAATGACTACATAATTCCCATTACACAATGTGTTCCTGCTTTCTGTGGAGCTAAAACAATGCCTGGTACATCATTTATAAGGGCTCAGGTCTGATCTCATCTAGATAGGCAAGCATTGCTGTGTTCCTTGTCACATTCACTTAGCAGCTGATTTTACAGGGTTCAGTACACAGCAATAGGGGCTGGGATATCTTGTGTCAAAATCAGGTCAAGGGACTTGATCAGCTACAGTTCATTTCCAAAGTAGGGACAGATGTGGTGCAGTATGTTCCAGGAAACTGAGGGTCAAAACTGAAATTTCAGCTGTTAATAACCCATGAAATACAATTCAATACAATTATTTGTATCCAATGGTCACTATTTAATAGTTGACACTCATGAGAATCTGTACTGTGCTGACATTTGAACATGCACTGCATTTTACTGCATTTTAGGATATCAAACAATGTGAAATGTGATGCTGCAACTGTATTATTTTGGCAGTAATTCCATCATAAGGATTTCTACCAGCCTTCTACATTTTGCCCCATTTGCCTTAATTTTACTCAGTCTCTGATTCTAACATTATAATTAAAATAATACTTACATTTTGCCATGCTGTTTTGTACTTCTTTGTACTTACCATAAGAAATTATGGCTGTCTTAATCTTGGTTCAGTAACCATATCACCAATTTTTTTAGATGATTCTCATATTACCAGATTTGTTGCAATACTGCGTTTTCTGAACGCGTCTCTGAATTTGAATATTTGGCTCATTTTTTTACACTCACCTTGCCCCTCAGACCCTGCAAGTAAAGCATATTTCTGGTTTGTAACACATCACTGATATCACTAGCCTTGTCAAAAAATTGGGCATTATAAACAGTCATAGATTTTTGGTACTTACAGCAAAGTTTTCTTGTGTCTGAGAAATATTTTAAAGAGGTGTATACAACAGGCTAAAGCATGAAGTATTCTTCTCAGTACTCTATGATGTTCTAGACACTCCTAGACCCTTGCTGTCCCCCACATATGCAGTGTCCTGCCTTGTCCATTTTCCATTAGATTTTGCTGCTGAATTTTCCCTGTGTTTGCACTGGGCATCAGCCGTGTGAGCATGAGACAGCCCAGGTCTGCTGGTGACTTTTATCTGCTGAGTGATTTATTTCTAAACTTATAGATGGCTAGTATTTAGAGACCATCCTGGTCCTTGTGCTCTTCTGAAGGTTAAAAGAAGGTTGCAGCTATAGGCTGAGCCCCAAGCTAGCTGATTTAGAAACATCTTGTGTAGCTCTCCATAGCAATCTTTTTTTGATTGAGATACGTGGCTTCATGCTGAGGTAATCTGCAGGGGAAGGAGAGCTTGTACTAATGAGCTCTCCTTCCCCTGCTGATTATTATGTCCAATCCACAGGCAGCTCTGCTGTATGTGGCTGCATAAAACATTTTAAAAGATCAGACTGGTCAACACCTTTGTATGGCCAGAAGTCCTCAGCCAGGGTTCATGCTCTCTGAAATGCTGAAAACTTTTATAAGATTAATCTGCACTCCTGCTTTAAAGGGAGTAGGTATCTTTACTTCATCTAATTGATGCTGTCTGTCTAGCTTTATAATTATTTGGGGTTTTAAGCTGTTTCCAGATGCAAGGTGTTACTGAAAGTTTTAAAAATCATAAAGAGCTACTTCTAAGAGATAAGTAATGCACTACTAAACTAAAATATTAACTACTTTCCTTAGTAAAACTACTTTGTATGACAGTTAAAATGCTTTTCTGACTTTATTAATATGTGCTTTTTTTCCATTCAAAGCCTTTAGAATGTATTTCCTGTATTAAGCATATTTAATTTGAAGAATTTGTGGGAGGAAAGTGCAATGCATATTTTTTGGAGATACATCAAAAATGTTGACAGGTTTGAAATAAAGCATTCTAGTTTCCTACTGAGATTCATACTTACTATTATGTGATCTGCTGTATTACCTGTAGAGAATGTCTTTGTACATCAGAGAAACAAAAAGATCTTCAGCAGGTTGTTTTATTGAACTCCTAATATATATGAAGAATCATAACACCAGCATTTCTGCTGCACTGTTGTCATTGAATAATAAATAATTGCTGTAGCTGCACAAGGGGAGATGTGGCAATGCTCATGGTGGCAGTCTAGACCTGAGCTGAAGTGGATTATTTTGAAACACAGAGCAAAAAGGTAGAGAGAAAGTCTCAGCAGAACAGTTTTAGGGCTAGAACCTGGTGACTAACCACAAGATAAGAGATGACAGAAATTAGGTCTAACTAAAAAATGATGTCATCTTTCACAGTCCTTAGATATCCTTCAAAACCTAGTTATGGGACTTATCCAAAAACATGAAAAAGAGATTCTGATGAGTCCAGCAGTAAAAAGCCCCAACAAATAAACATAATTGTTGTGTGAGTTTTGTTGTTTACTCTATGTAGGAATCTTCTGTAATGTGCAAATGCTGAATTTGTGAAACGAATTAGCACGTAAAGATCCAGCCGTAATAGTAATCAAAACTTGCTGGTTCAACAGACTGAGCTGAAGGTTTTTTAGTATCAACACATCCTGCACATATGGCCCACAGTTGAAGATCTGGAGCTGCTCGTAGCAGCAAGTTAATGTTAGGGATTTTATCAGGAAGTATTTGTTGGTGGCAGTTGTGGAGTCACCATGTGGTCTAAATCTGACTTGTGCTTCTAGTGCTATTTGTGTCTGTAAGGGGGAAAAGGAAAAAGTGGCTGATATGCTCTCATTACCCTCATGCTGGATGAAAATGAGCTACAGTGTTTTAATAATTTGTTGGCTGAGGTTCTTATTAGAGAGACCTTTGGCAGTTTTTGTCTTGGTAAAAGCTATGAACCTCTGGTAGTGTTACGATGGAAGAACTTATGAAATAATCAGTGTGTAATAATAAGTGTAGATGACATTCCTGATGTGCTGAGAAGCATTTGATCTCCCAGATATATACTTTCAAAATACCACTCCATAATTTACAGTTCTCTGCCTTATTGATAAATACTTTTTTAAATTTCTCCAGTCACTGCACCCTTTGTCTTTGACTCCATAGGTTGTAAAGGTTGAGCAGGAGAGACATTGCAGAAAAGAAATATGAGAAATGTGTAGTTTTCAGTCACAGCTTTAGTCTTAGTATTTCTTTCTTACCTGTATTTTTTCATAATAAGTTTCCATTTAACAGAGTTGTTTCTAAGCTTTTTACCTTGCCTCTGGCAAAACTGAAATGCCACCCTTCCAGCATATGATTTAAGTTGTTCCTCACATTGACCTTCATGATTATGTTCTCAAAGTTCACTGGTCTATAACCTTCAAAAATGCCTACAGACTAATTTAGGAATGTGTGAAAACTGCTGCAGATAGCATTAAAACTACTAAAAAAAATTCTTTCCAGTTCATCCTTGACCTACATCCCATGCCTCATTAATTTAAATATGTAACCAGCATTTGCATTCTTAAAAATAAATTATTCCCTCAGGTATAGATAAATGACATTCACTTATAGAAGGGTGTGCCTGTGGATACTAAAGTGTGAGATACAGTCCTAACCATAGGAAATCACTGTAATGTCTTTTTTAGACTACTTTGAATCTTAATCTGTATTATTTAATATATCTGAAACTCATGGGTTAATTGATATCCACCATGGAACAAAAATACTGTAAAGAACTAGACCACATCTCCTGGAGTAACTCTTGCTTTCAGTGACTGCACATCTGAGTAACTGAACAGCTATCATTTGTCCCCAAAATATTAAAGGGCAGGCTGTTATTTTTGGCTTAAATTCATAATCTACTCAGCTTTTACATTGCCTGGTTAATCTTATATACTTTCTTCGTTACTCTTAGAATGGTAAGGAAGTTTTGAGGCTTATAGCTTCTGGGAATGATTTTTAGCTGAATTACTGTTTTAGTTGTTTATATTAATAAACTGTTTTCTCCCAAATGATGAGTAAAAAGGGGATATGCAATAATTCCTCTTTTCTCTAAGTTGTTGTTGTTGCCTTTCAACAGAACTCATGAAAAATCTCATCCTTCCTTCTTATTCAGTGAGGCATTTACTTTTTCTTTGCTGTGACTGCATAATGAGTGCCTGCTGAGACAGTGTGTGTAATGCATATTTGTATGCATCAAAGCCATGGGAGCTCAGACTTTAATCATAGGTCTCTGTGCACGTGGAAAAAAAAGAAGTTATGTGGGTGTTCTGCTTATATTGTGGCATTCTCCTTGGGAGTTGTTATGCATTTCATGTCATATTTTAAAAATAGTTGTTGGGTTTTTTAATTGTTTGATTGCATGTTGGTATGTGACTCAATATGAATCTCAGAAGACAGCTGACCAATTGAATATATGATTTATAAATACAAAAATTATAATCCATCATTCAGGAAAGGATTCATATTCTGTTTTTTAAAAAAAACACTTGTTGCTTGATTGTGCTCAAGCTTTTTGCATTTGCTCTTTGGCTTTTAAACAAAAACTTGAGTCTGCTTGATGCTTAGCAATTCTTCACAGGCGGTGTATACAGATGTGCTGTTCAAATTCTGTCCAGGTGTGGGCACCAAGATGACTTCCACATTCTGCAGTTCTTTTGAATAATAGGTTAAAACCAGAAAATTTCAAAATCTCATTCTACCATGGGACCTTACTGTTGCTATCGGCATGTGCTGATGCTGTCATGAGTGTTGGGGGCTTTTTCCAGTGTGTCTAAAGAAGTGAGTCTCCATTATTGTATCACCTGAGGCATAACAGGGAGGGCACCATCCTGGACCTCTAGTTTCTCAAAACTGAAAAAGTGAGGAGTTTAGAAGACAGTTCAACTTTCTGAGCAAAATGCAGTTGAAAAAAATAAATCTTAGTGTGTTCAATGACTATGGCTTCCCTTAGAAGTATCAGTGAAGATGTCCTGAGTATCCCTGTCAGCCACAGAAGGTACCTTTGACACCTTACTGATTTCTGAGGTTAACAGGACTTAAAGAAATTAGCAAACAAACAGAGTTTCAGCTCTTAGCTACATTTCATGCTTTCTAAAGGATGGATTCTGCATTGTTTCTAAAATCGTGTCCTTTCGTGGGTTGGTGCTGTTGAGGGGACAGACAGAGCATTCAGTCTGGATGACAGCCCCAGCAAATGCTGTGTGAAAAACTGATCAACTTATGGTGTCTGCAGGAAAATAACTACCAGAATCAGCAAGCCTCTCTGACAAGATTTAAATTACTTTAGCTTTTGTAAAAGCTTTTGATTACACAGCAGCTGCCAAGATCTAAACACCCCCAACCCACTTCAAGGCAGTTTTTCTAGTTACACACTTGGCAATATTTGTAATTTTTCATCCATCCCCCTAGGCATAATAGAAGGGTTTGAAATCTTTTTTTTTTTTTTTTTTTTTTTTGATTGGAAGAGAGGGGAAATAGTGATATTTAATTGAGAGATACCTCTCACAGGACAGCTTCAAAAACTGTGTGTGCAGATAAAGAAAGTTTCCTTTTCTTTGCATGCTGTGACAAGCAACTATTGTGATCTTCTGGTGCCATCTATTTGGGAGCTGACTGCCATATAAATAGAGCATGTTGAGTAGGTACAACAATGTAGTGAATTAGTACTTTTCTCAGTAATATCACTTTATTATTTTACTTTTTTTATAATTCAACTAAATTTTCACAGAAAGATAGGTACATATTATATTAAGAGATGAAAGATTTATAACTGATATTAATCAGTTCTTAGTTAGGCTGTGTGGTAGGAAATTGAAACAACTGTTAGGAAATTTTATTCAGGCATTGAATTATACCTGGGGGGTTTTTTTGTCAAATTTATAGAAGCTTGTATTTTCAATGCCTAGAAGTTTTTTTAAATTAATATAGTAATGACAGACAAATACTATGACTCAGTTAACATACAGTGCATTCTGGTGTTACTTCAAATATTAGTGTTATTACAAGAAAGTTACTGTTGGAGCCCAAGTGAAAGCATTTGCAGCAGATAACAACTTCAGATGTTTATTTATCAAAGGAAAGCCAAGCTCTCAGCCAGTTCCTTTTGGAGCAGTCAGGTTTCATTAGCCTGTTTGATATCTCACAGGTTCTTGTCTAGCTACAAATGCCTTTATGCTGAAGACAGGAAAACAGGCGTTGGTTTATTCTCTCACCTCTATTCACAGGATGAAAGCGCTTATGTTCAGAGATCCACTGCCTGGAGCAATGCAATGAGAGAAGTTTTAGCTCATAGCACTTCAGTTTGGTTAAAAAAAAAAAAAAGGAAAAGTAACAGCTTTTGAGCATATTAAAGATGCATTTATCGCTGCTGTGCTTTAGGGATTAAGAGAATGTTATTCTAACTCGTGCACAGATCTGTGTTTGCTGTGAAAAGCTTGCTTTGTAATTTATGCACTGTCATTTTTTGGGTGGGGGGGCACTCAATGGTGTTGCAATGTGCAAATATGTTTTGACTACTTTTTAAGGAAAAAAAAATGAAAATGAAGATGACAGGACTTTTTTCCTTAAGCGAACATGTAAATTAATCACCTTTGGAGACGATTCTTTGAACATTTTAAGCCGTTTTAATATAAGAAGGTTTTCTGACTTAGTACAATGGATGAGTGAACCCATTGTCAAAACTGCATTTACTATAATATGACATCCTTTAAATGTCTTTGTCATCAAATTAAGAACAAATGCAAAAAGCTAATGAATACATTCAGTACTGAAGTGTATTTTCCAAGGGTGAAGTTTTCATTTCAATGGTAAAAATTTAGAGCTTTGCACTCTAAGACTGTGGTTCCTCCATTTCTAAAATTCCCTTTAATAAGGAAATACCTCATGAAATTTGGCAGAATTTTCTTTAACGAGATAAAAACCATACATAAACGATAATATCCTGTTGTACTTGGTACCAAATTAGCTTTTTTTTTTGCCACTGAATAGAAATGTGTAGTGTGGCTGCTCATAGAGTTCATGCTTGAAATTCCAGAAATAACAATATTGAAGTAGACCACTTCAAAGGGGGTTATTCATCATCAGAAAGCTTTCTGACTGTTTGCTGACTGTTGATCTTCACACTCTTCTACAGTTGCAGTTTTCTTTGAAATCACAAAAGAGGCACATATTTCATAAAGAAGTATGTATTCTATGCTCAAATGTATTTATTACATTAACATTACATTAAAAGGCAGGTGCACTGACTAAATAATCATTTTGTAATTAAGAATTACTATTATTCTTGGAAAATATGGATTACTTTAAAGATGAAGGAGGGATGGCTTCTAGTATATGATGAGGAGGTATTACAGTAATGCTTCACATCTTTGCTTATTGATCTGTGTGTCCCATACAGTGCTTTTTAAGTTGCAGAATTATGTATCTAATGTCTGTACCAGTGTTGTCTGATAATAATTTCACTTACCACTAAATTCTCAGGACCTCTGCTAGATAAGTTTGTAAGTTGTAATTTTCTGGACTTTTCAGTAAATGTAGGGTAATAGGGAAGCAAGGTCACAGAAGACTATTGAATATTGTAAAGCATTTTTATGTAAAAGAAAAACTGGTAATGGTTTATCAGCTGATTAGAAAAGCTAAATTTCCAAATTTCTATAGTTTACCTTACACTGATGGTAGAAACAGTGCAGGGTGGGAAGAGGGATGCACACAGACCTGTGCTTATGGTGATGCCATGAGGAGCAGCCTGAAGATAATCAGCTTCCAGTTAAAATAAAATAAAATGTCAGTATCAAGTGTGCCAGCGGATCGTTGGAACAGAAGTTTGGGAACCAGTCTGTATCAAACTGAAAGTGTGCTGAGAGTTTAGCTATGTGAATGATAATAATCAGACTTGCCAACTTTGTGAGGTGCTGGATTTAATATTCCTAGTTTTACAGACTCTGCAAGGGATCCTGGAGGATTTTTTTTCAATAAAATATTGGTCTTTAGTTTATTAGCCCAATATCAAGTTCTGAAAGAGTGACTTAATAGAAGAAAGGAAATCATAGCACTAGTTTTTAATGAAACGTCTTGTAATAACCTTATGGATGTTGTATTCATTTTATTTAAGTGGCAAAATGAACACATTCTTAATTCAGAGACATGAGCTTTACATTGCATGTACTTATTCACAAGACTGTTTCAGGAGAAGATGTAAAATTAACATCTTTATTTTTTATACCATCACTACTTTTATTCTGATACATATTTAATGTGAGCAATGATAAAGATGAAAAGTTAATACTAACTAGATACTGGTTAATATCTTAATGATAGAGATACCCATTCTTTTGAAGCAGCTGAAGCTAATATAATTTGCCTTTTCCCCTTACTTTTAGGCAATATTTTAATGGCAATCTTCATGCTGAACTTGGATCTGCATTAAATGAAAAGATGATAATTTCTCCCGTTTTAGCAGTATCTCCCTCATGCTGTTTTTCCTTTCCTCTTTAGATCATGATGCTTTTCTGCTTTCTGGGGTTTTTTAAACACAGAAATCAAGTGTTTCTTAATTAGATTTTATTCACTGTGTTTTAAAACCTAACTGTTGGGTATTTTTACATAGGGTCCTTTATTGTCAAGAGCTTATAGTGAGTATTAGGAGAGACAGAAGTTAATCTCTCCATTTTAAGAATTAATTTTCTATCATATTCTTTATTTTAATATTTTGATTATGCCCTACTTGGTTAATCTTAAGATAAAGAATAAACACTCTCACCAGAGTTTATCCATCCTTAACGTTTTTTCCCTCAGTTACCTTGTGGTGAACAGCCACTCTTAATTCTGCTTGCTTTTAAAAACCTCTGTTCTATGGACTTGAATTTTTACAGATTTCTGTTATTAATACGAGTTTTATTTCCCCATTTATGAATTAACCTGCATAGAAATGCTTGTGCACCTCTGTTGATACTCAGTATAAAGAATGTGAAATAGGACATTTCTACATTGGTTTTGCTGTGCATTGAAGCATGGGTTCCTTATTCAGAGAACACATCTCTCTTTTTTTGAAGCATATGATAAATCTGACTGTGCACTTCATTTGGTCTTTGAAAACAACGTGGTATCCTCTAGACGTGAGGAGGTTTCATAACATAGGATGTGAAGCAGTTTGAATAGAGGCTGTTTTTAAACTCTTGTCTCTGTTATTTTAATGTCTCCAAAGCTTCTGTGTCCCTTTCCTCAGCTGTCAATGCCTTGAATTCTCCTGGGTATTATGAGAAATCGATCTACTTTGTTTCCAACACAGCGAGATGCAAGCAAGAAATTAAAAGGTTTCTGAGAGAAAATATTCATGATGGAGGTCTCTACACTCAAATGGTGTATTCTGTTAATATCTGTGTACCTAGTTAGCCCAACTTTGATCCAAGGCACAGTGAGAAATAACATTTAAAATTAAAATCTAGCATACCAAAGAAAAGGACAAAATGGTTTTATTTAAATAGATTCATGTATACACATGCATATATAAAACAGTTAAGCAGAAAATATCTAGCTGGTTTGATAGTGAAATATTTTAGAAAAAATATTCTTCTGGAACACTATTTTCTCATAATCCTTTTCTGCTAAAGACGAGGCACAAGTACATTGAAACTTTTCTTAATTGTCTTTTTAATTTTTCCAATTTTAAAAAAAAATTATTGTTTTGAATAATAAATTGCTAACCTGCAAAGAGCCAGATAAGATCCATATGTGGTTCACAATTCTGGAAAGGAGGAATTCTGTGAGAGAAACTCAGGATTCATTTGTTCCTATATTTAGTGTCTATTTATGAGCTCCTTATGAATATAAGCTTGCCTTAGAACATCTTCAGATACCTTCCACTCTCATGGGGAAGTCACCAAAGACCAGATTTAGTTTCTGACATTTCTTAGGTAAAAAGTAAGAAAGAAAACGACCTAATAACACTTGTTATGACAAAATCAAATCTTTTGCTGTATTTTATAATATGAAAATTTACAAAGTTAATGTTTAAAAGCCTTTTGCAGCTTCATCCTGCTGTTCCACACAGCCCTGGGACACCTGGAGGACTGAATGGATGGAACCCTCTGCTTAAGACAGGGTAACCTCTATTTCTTTGGGTGTATGTAAAATTAGACCTGGACATACAGATGTGTTCAGTTTTTGTTTTTTTTTTCTAGGGTGTCTTGGCAGCAGATTCTTTGTTCTTTTCTCTGACTCATGGAAGTGCCTTGCTGCCATGGCTCAGGGAAGCTGAAATGGAGCATTGGCAGCCAAAGAAGGGAACAGCTTTTGCCAGGCCTTCCTCTCTACCAAGGGACCCTGACAGGGATCACTTCTCCTTATGTCTTCCCCCAAGTCTGCTCCTCTTAGCTGAGCACTAATTAAGCAGGGCTCTTCCTTTTTTGTTCCTCCTTTGATGTCTCTTGTTTGCCTCTGGGAGAGGCTGATTAGGTACCCAACAGCCCATGAGCTCCTTCCAGACTCCCATAATGGGGTGTACAAACCCTGCATTATGCCACTGCAAGATCATCCCATTGGGAGCAAAGGGACAGAAAGGTTATGGAAATCAGACTAATAATCTCCTGCCCCTTCCCAGTATTCCACACATTCTCTCATCTGTACAGTCTGTCCAGGCATCACTGTGAGCAGAGCACAACCCATCTGTAGTGCCTGGTTATTAGAGCTGCTGATCACAGAAGAAATCCCACTGAAGAGTAATTCAGTGCAGGAGTGAAACTTCACATAAGCAAAGTTTCCATGAATTTTAAGAACGGTTTAAAGTGCTATAAGTGACTATTCATTATATCTGAGTTAATGGTATGGCCTTTTTTATGCTTCTCTCCCCTGCTTTATTTGCCCCTTTCAGCTTTCCTGATAATACCAGAATAGACTTAGTGGGGAGATTTAGGGGTAAACAAGTTTGGAATCATCTTGAGCAGACACCATTGTAATGTATCCAAGTTATTTTATAGATGTATTACATTTAGTATTATCTCTTCCACATACATTCCCAAGTGATTAAAGTGCAGGGTGAGGGATCTCCTTCAGGGAGGCTTTGGACTGCTCACCCTTCTGTGTGCTGATTATTCCACTGCCTTGAGAATTCTGCTAAGAACTGCAGAAATTAAATTAAAATGTAGTCACTGTTTGGTTAAGAGTACCTTGTATGCCATGGGACGCTACTGAAAAAAGATCTACAAGTATGATCTTCTCAGCATTTATACTTCTTTCCTCTTATAAAATGCCTTTTTGTGGGGCTTTGTGGGGAGGGAGCACATAGAGGAAAAAGGGAAGCCAGTTCTGGTAATACAAATAGCAATTTAAGGAAAGTGAATGGTGTCAGCAGAGAGGTTACTGTCATGGAAAATACAGCAACAGGAGAAACAACAGATAGTGGCTGCTGAGAAACTGTTGTTCTTGCTGGGTGGATGTGATGTGTGTTCTGTTCTAGGAGCATTATCAGATCTGCACAGGCATTCTTCAGAAAGGCATCTTTTTATACAAAGGAGTAAATAGTATTTTTCCTTGTTGAAGTATCCAAATGATTAGTTTTAAAACCACAGAATATAATGTAATATTTGTATGTATAAAATACAAAGGACTGGACATGAGAAAGGAAATAATTTTTTAATTAGAGGAACTAATTGGGAGGAAATTTGTAGAAGTACTCTTCTAAGAAAAAAAACCAAATTATTACCTAGTTGTTTTCTGAGAAGGAGTGTGTGACACTGTAGTTGGAGCAGTCAGAGGCAGAGGATAGACATGCAAGCAGTAAAATAATGTAGAGTTTCTGAATTGTGCTACACAAACCCTCTAAACTGTCATTCAATGTGAACAGCAATTTGCATTTTTCTGTCTTTCTACTTAACACTTCAATAGGATGTGACAGGATTTTAGAGGACTGGGGAAAGCAGAGATTCTGACTGAGAGTGGAGTGCAGAATATTTACACAACCAGTTTTTTCAACCCCTGGATGAAGATTGTCCAGTCAGATGAACCTAAGTTATGCAGAAAGGAAGGTCTGCTATTTATTGAAGGGTCTGTTCTCTGCTACCAAGCTTAAATGATATATTAAAGGAAGAGGAAGAATTTCACTGAAGTCATTTTAAAGTCAGCATAAAGGATACAACTCTACAAATATTTCTACCAAACAGGAGGCAATCCACTGGGTCTGGATCTGTGTTGTTTTCTCTTCAGTGTAGGAAGATGGTGAATCTTTTCCCCTAGTTCTAATGCCAGCCATTGCCAAATGCTCTGATTTCTTCTCATACAAAAAATACACTTAGACATTTATGCCCTTATTACTTATTTCCCCGTGTATATCCTCTGGTGATCTTTTGTTGTGTGTTTGTACAACCAGTGGTAAATCTATTCCTCTGCTTACCTTGTAAAGCAGCTTACCTTATGTGCATGGCGTTTCCAGCTGGAAAGAACTTCTTGTCAGTGCCTCAGGCTGTTGTTTCTCTTTCTTGCTTCTACAACTACCCCTGTAAACAAGGACTATGTCTACATTTTTATATTTAAATTTTGCCAGAGGGCTTTTGTATTCCAATGGCAGGAATCTGTAGTTGGAACAGACCTGTAAATGTATTACATAAATGCAAAGTTATAATATATGTTTCTGTGACTGAGTATTTAATAATTTTATGTTTGGGTTTTTTCTACAGGCAGGTGCTTCTAGTATATTAAATATATTTTTTTTTCTTTTAAAAAATGTTTTATGTTTGAATAATGTGTCTACTCTTAAAATTAATAACAGTGTATTTCAGACTATCTCCTTTGCTAGACTCTTTTATCTGTGCAGGTTGTGGCATACACTGCACTCCTGTCCAAGAGACCATGAATTTAACTGTTCAAAGCATTGGAAGCAGCAGCTCCCTATTCATATCTCAGCTTGCTGTGAGCTGGAGAAGCATCCCTGAATCACAGACCTCAAGGCTGTATTTGGCTATTTTTATTGTATTTGAACAAAATAAAAAATTTATTAAAAAATCTATTTTATTGTATTGTCTTTGAGATCCAGTTTAACCTGAGGGATCTCGTGGCAATGCAGTGTCAGGGTGCTTTAGGCTTTGCCAAAATCTGTATATCCGCACATATCCTGCTGCCTGCAACATGAGTCAGACTCAGCTGCACTCCCAAAGTTTCACACTGTAACTGGAAAAGAGGACAACCAAAATCCAGCTGAGCCAGCAGAGGCTTTTGCAGCAGTGATCTGAACAGGCTCCAAGGCAGCAGTGGTCACAAGAACAACTGCTTCGTTGGACATCTGTTGAACATGTGAAAGTCTGTCTGGAGAAAATGGTAGCAAGGAGATCTTCTGACTGTGGCTCTTAAAGAATAAAAGAGAGGAGGTTTGGGGTATGTATGTTAACTCTATTTCTGTATCACTAGATTTTTGTATGTCTATTCACTCTTTTCAAAAATTGTTATTTCAGTTCTTAGAACTTTTGTGGTTATATTTTCAATATGTGAGAACAGTTAAATTACATTACAAATCTACCTTTAGTTTTTTTCCTGGTTTATTCAAAGGGTTATTTTTAAGTGAAAAAACCCCTGTGTTTTATGGAATATACCGGCTGTGACTGAATTCCACTTCAAGCGTGGAATTTTTACGGCCAGCACTTAACGCTGTTTGAGTTCTTGCAGTTAAAGCCGAAGCCATTAGATGGTGCCATGCTGTAACCAGAATTTTCTCCTCATCTGCTTGAAGCCAGCTGTGTGTTCTGTCTGGCACGATCTTAAATGGCTAAGCCTATTCTTCCAGGGCACTGCCTTGCATTGGTCAGCCTCCGTCATTATGCGCAAAACCCAGACAATAAATTAAACCTCCAGAATTTTTTTTTTTTTTTAATATTTGTTTCAATGAAAAGACTGCACCATCCTGAAAATCCAACAAAAGGGAAGGCAATGGCAGGACAGATTTACTGCCCCTTTTTCAGTTGAAAGCAGTGTGCAATCTAAATGATTTACTTGTTTGCTAGCCCTGCGTGGTGCTGTCTCCTGGGTTATCAGTCACCTAAATGGCCAATGTAGTACAATGAAAATGATAGTGTGGTTACAAATTCACAGCAATTTACTGGTTAGAATCTCAAAGTGGTAAATTATTTCATTTCCATCTTTTCACTCACTGTTCAAGGTTGGAAACTTAGGCGTGGAATGTTAAAAAAATGGAAAAGAATTTAGCAGCTTTGGAAGCTCAAGTTGTGAAATTGTGGTGATAATAGGGTGGACTTTATTGTGAATGTAGATGTAATTGGCTTTTGTACAGCATCTGACTTACTACTGTGTTACATTCTGATAAAAAATTAACACTCTACAATATCAGCAAAGCCCATCTTAAGTGGATTAGGTGCTGGCTAACTGACAGTTATCAAAAAGCAGTTGTTAATAGGGAATCATCATGTAAACGGGAGAGTTTTTACCATGTTTGTGTGGGGACGGTAGGAGGTCTGACTCTGCATTTCTGCACGTGAATGATAGATACAAAATCATCGTGGGTATCTAAGGGTGATGTAAAAGTTGTTTGGGTGGCAGGTCATGCCCTGGTCAGGGCACCCATGAAGAGCAGTTTGTGTTACTCTGTGACCTCAGACTGTGCAAACAAATCTACCTATTCATGTAGCACAGATAAATGCAGACTCATGAAGCTGGGTGGATAGAACAGGCAACACAATCTGTGTAAAAATGAGGGCTGTGTTCTGAGAAGTGAAAATGGAAAATCCATAGGGGAATTGGAATGATGATATTGAGACTTATTGAGTGTAAATTCTTGTTCTTGGAGGAGGATTCTTCCCGTTTCCATTGGAATGTGGCCATGGGGTCACCCAAATGGGGGCTAACTATTTTCTTTGGTAGGTCAGTTTTAAGCTGGATCAGTTCCCTTATCTGACTGAATGTGTGGCCTCATAAGCTCTTGTGCTTGGCATAGTTGGGAGCTAGGGAATAATTGGATTGCCTTTTTCAGTGGAATTCATAATTGATTATGAAAGCAAACCCTGTCACCACACAATTCAGCAGCAGCTCCCACTAGGAAGCCTTGAATAGTAATACTGCAGAGTAATGCAAAGGAGCCAGGGAAAGGATTTTATAGCTATAAAAATGTATAGATCTATAGATACTGCAACACTGAGATCACCGTGATGGGAGTTCTAATTTTATAAGATTTTAGTCTCAACTCTGATTCAGTGATTAGAGTAAAGCTTTGGAGGAGAGAGGCTTCAACTTCAATGCCTGAAGGATGGCAAAGAAGGACTTTATTACAATGCCTGTGACAGCCTGACCACTAACAAAGTTCATCTTGCAGTGGGACTGCCTGAACCAGGATGACATTTAGCAGTATGCTGACTGCATGTCCACCAGGCCATAAATAACAAAAGTCTGGCTGCAGCAGGATCCATTCACAGCAGCTGGACATGCACAGGTGCTTTCTGCAGGTCTCTGATCAAAATGCACATCTTGCCAATCAGAAAAATACTGCCGATCTCAGAACATTTAAATGAAGGTCTGGTGAAACTCTTGAAACAAGTTCACCAAGGTCATTAAATAATTGTCCTTTTAAGCTTTGAAATTTAAGATACATGATTAAATAAATGTCTTTATAAATTTGAGGGGATTTCCACATGTGGTTTGATGGATCTAATTAATTAAACTATTACAGATCTAACATATTATATTCCCTATATAAAAGTGAAGGAGGAGAATTACACCACAAAATTCTTGTCTTCCTTATAATTTGTAAGATCTAAGAAATGCAGGGGACAGTGCATTGAATACTCATATTATGTGATTATTCTAACAGTTGTTTGTGATATGGTTGTCTTGACTGCTTAGATTCTACTTGTTTGAGACAATAGCTAAGCATCTGCTAGTCACTGCAGAATCCTACAAAATAAAGACTAAAATTTTACCTCAGCTGACACCAATCAGTGAAGCAGATGCTGCAGAAACACTGAAGAGAATTTTAACATTGTTTTAATTGCATGTTAGAAGTCAATAGTGTTTTCTCAGTGGGGCAGTGAGTTAAAGGAATGAAAAAAAGGAATTTTTTTTTTGTCAGCTATTATTCTTTTGTTCTTGATTTTTTTTTTTTTAATTGCTGAAGTGTTGTATGTCTTGGAAACTGTGCTAGTTTGTTTGAAATTACTCAAGGTAATCTGGGAATGCACTGTAATGCTCACAGGTTTGCTACGACCAGTGTGAGCACACCAGCTTTTCAGCCTGAAGTTGGAATTGCTTAGTATAAACATTTGCTTTTTTCAGTTTGAAACTTAATTAAAAATACTACAGTTCCTGCAGATTTTTTTTTAAAAATTTAAATAGGCCTATGAAATAGTAGTTGTATTTTAGAGTACAATAAATGAAATTTTAGAGGTGGCTTTAATGCTTGTTAAGAAGCACGAATTTTAAGAAGAGTTTCATATCAGAGCAAATAATTTTTGTGAACATGATGTCTGTGAGAGATGTGAACTCTGGTAACGTTTATGAGCTCTGGAAGCTGAAACTGATGACACCACCAAATATTGGCTGCAGGGCTGTATCAGATACAGATAACTGCTGCAATTAGAGGAAACAGAAAATGCCTTATTGGATATAAGAGCAGCGAGTTCTCTGTATTCCACCCCAGCTACTTCCTCCTTTCAGTGCTCTCGACAGAAAGCAGCCCCTGCCAGCGAGGGATGGCAGGGTTTTCAGATGAATAATTCTGACATCACCAGGAGCCTCTCCTGGGCTGCTGCTGCTGCACAGGCTGGGCTTTCCTCAGTGCTCTGCCAAGACGTTTCTACTGTTTCTAGAAAAGAACAGAAACTGGAAAAGAAAGGAAGGTCATGTGCCTTAATATCCACGTAAAGAGGGAGTGTTGATGATGTCAGTGCAGCTGCTGAGTTTTTAGGGGGAGAAGCTCACAGTCACTGTTCTCCTTGCACTCTCAGTCAGATGTGCTGCTAAAAATGAGATTGCCTTCACTGCTGCACTTGGGTACTTGTAGGAATAGGGTAAAAAGCCAGCCTGGCATTTCTAAGTGCAGCTAACAAGTAATTTGTAAATTCCCCTATGACGCTACTTTGAGAATGAGAAGTTCCTTTAACACAACAATCTATTTTGGGGGTGAAAAATAAATGCACCTGTAATAACAAGGAATTTGTCCCATGAGATACAGTAAAGAAAATATGTAAATAATCTGAGAATAGGTAGATTTGATGGAAAAGTAAAACACCTTTTACTAACCAATAGAATGATTAATAAGAAAGCCATTAACCAATTAGAAGTTGCCCTCGAGGTTTGTAAAAATTGTATAAAAGACAACATGAGGCCCCAAAGAGCTTTGTGAAATTTTATGTGTCATGACTGCCCTAACAACGACAGGTACATACTTGGTAAAATTATGAATAAAAATTATGGGGAATTACACTTAATTTAAAAAAAAAGTACATGGTAGGAAGGCATTATATTCCAGTGCCTCCCAACAGACTTGAAAAAGTGTATTTAGAGAAAAAAAACCTACCACAAAGTTCTGGTGACAGCAAAATTTTTATCATTTGTAAAACTCTGCTTAATTTTATTAATATAAATAGCTGTGTTAATAGAATATATTTTTAATTAATAAATATATGCTACAATTCAGTGTATTAGTAAAGTATGGTGTGCGAAAGCTAGAAAATTATCCTGCTAAATCAGGTTGATTATTTCATTATTGCAGTATTGTAATATAATTATTTATTGTAATATAATTATTTATTGTAATATAATTTGAGGGCAGACTTCATCTGCTGTTTCTCCTGATGTGAGGAGCTAAGCAAGGAAGCATGTGGAAGAGCATGGGGATAGCGCCAGAAAAGAAAGCTCCACTGTCAAGTTTGGTAGCCTTTGTTTGCTAATCATTCCTTCGGGATATTTTAGATTATAAACATTCTTGGAAGAAAATCTTTGTTTACTGCATTTCTGGTTTCTTTTTCCTTTTTTTTTTTTTTTTTTTCCTGCTGACTCAGTCTATCAGTTGCCATTTAGTTAGGCAGAACATTCAAGTAAACAAAACACTATTCCAAGAACAGCTCAGAGGTACATGCCTCTTCTGAAATACTGTGAAATTAAATTAATCTGTTCTGTGTTTAAAAGGAAGGCCTACTAAAGAATGAGTAATCTCTCAGTGCAAAAGAAATTTGGACAAAGATGGTTAATGTAAACAGCAGTGTTCCTGGATCATGGAAATACATAAATGCTTTATACATGAAAGATGCAGGTGATTTTGAACCATTTCATGCATTTTGAACACAAAAACGTATTATAAAAATCTTGGGTATTTTTCTGGCGCAGCTGATTATTCACAATGGGTTGGGATCCTGTAAACTGCAGCATCTGTCCCATTGTTGTTATTCCAAGTACACAGACAGCCGTTCCCCTATGTCTTTAATTCACTGATGTTTATTGCTCAATAATGGAAAAAGTTCAGCCTGTGGCCTGACTAAAGGACTTTCTGCACGTATTTGAGTGGAACCCATTGTCCAGGTGGAAATAAGGAACATCCCTAGGAGAGAATCACTGCCATCCCAAAAGTATTCAAAGACACAGTACTCCCATTGATCCTTCCCATCAGGATTTCAGTCTGAACAGAAGACTCCTTTGAAAGGTATTTCTTTGCTGCAGAGGACTGCAAATGCCCTATACATAAAATCCCATGAGCCCTGTTTTTATTTTGGATATCAGTAAGAAAGAGAGGATTGGGTGGTGGGGGGAAAAAGTTTAGCTCCCTCATCTAGGAGGCAGATGGTCACAGTGGTCATACTCCCTGCTTTGTAACTGGCACTTGGTTTTGGCATGCTAATGATTTATTGTTCCCAAAAATAGCTTTACAGGCAGGGTCAATTATATTTTTAGATTGTGCAGCATGTAGAGCAATTAGTTGCACAAGGCAGTTGGTTTATAATGCAGTACACCCCTTCTTCATAATTGGGACCTTTCTGATATCCCATTTATAAAGGAGGGGTCTATCTTTAAAAATAGTCCCTTATATTAGCATGCAAATACACTGGCTCCCCCCAGATAGCTTTACACACAGAGACAATTATATATTTAGTGTGGACTAATTAGCTATAGAGAAATGGGGCACTTGGTCTTCAGATTTCAAGATCTTACTGCATCAAGTGATCTTGAGACACTTAAGGGTAAACTGGTTACAGGAGGAGATTGTGCTAGCTCTCATCTCTCAGACTGTCATTTGAATGCAGAATGAGACATTTTGTAGTTCCGTTGTTTCCTTATCCCTCAGTGTCTGGCAGTGGATGGGGTCAGATCCCACCCACAGCACCCTGCAGGTGTGGGTGAACCCTCACATGGGGCTCAGCCAGGTGGGAAACATCCTAAAACCAGTGGGATTAGTGGTGTGCTTTAAATTCAGGTCCTAGTTCAGATGTACATGTTATTAGTAACTACCCACTGATTCATTAACTGTTTTGATGTCAACAGCCACACTGATTGATGGAAGTTAAAAGTATATTGAATATAAAAATATCTTAACTACTCTCTCAGGACAGCAGATAAATGACGGAGGAGAAGTTTTCATACATGGTATTTATGACAAGATTTGTCCTTAAAGAATTCTGAGTCAATCTGTAACTCTGCTAAAAACGTGGTGCTAAATCTAGAGATGAATTTAGGGTGGCATTTTACATAATTTTTTTTTCCTTGCAACTAGCAAGACTATAAATGAAAAATCAGAGAAAATAGTAACTCTACTGTGCTGTCTGTAATATGTTTGACAGAATGGTCATCATTAAAACCTTGGTCAGAGGTAGTTACTACAAATCTTTGTTGATTTGAGTATGGTGAAAAAACACATTGTAGTGGATATTAGCAACTGGTTTCTGAAATACTGGGGACTAGGTTTAGTTTTGGGGTTTAGTTAATATCTTTTTTAAAGTGAGGAGTACTCCATTCATCTGTCCACTTATTTATTTATTTTTCTAGTACCCTCTCGTATGTTACTGGGAGAGCAGAGAGGAGATAAGAAATAACAATGTCAGCAGGGAATGAATGAAAATTATAGATTTGAAGCTACCCTAACAGAAAGGTGCCTGCTCTAGCCTATATTGTAGGTTTGGAGACTAAGTGATTGTATGTTCTTTTCACACCAAGGAAGAAAATCACCTTGTTCTTGATAGCTAATAATGATACCACACAGTATGCACAGTCTAAAATCAAGCAGAGAAAAAAAGATAGGTTTCCTGCTGCCCAAAGGGACTGATGTGATTTGTACACATTTGGGAAACATCCGTAAGAATGGATTCAAATTGTGGAATCGTTTTAGAATACTCCAGAACCTACATAGGAAATGTTTCTGTAGCCTCAGCCAGCACTGGGGCATGGCTTACACTGTTCTGGCTCCATGTGTGATGTATAAACATTAGTCAAAATAGAAGTGCTTTAATCATAATTTGAAATAACTTTAATTAAACAAACTCTTGCACTTTCACTGATAAAAATCTTAAACCAATCCCAAGCAGTGTCATCTACGTCCTGGGAAATTATTGCGAATGATTACTATTTAATCAGCATATAAATAAGATGCTTTCAGACATCATTCACCTTATTTACATATTGGTGAGTAAATGTGGATAAGAAGCTGTATTCTGATTGACTAGGGACAGTAATTTTGGTGGAATTCAGTTAACTCATGGTTTGGGTTGAAAATGTATCTGTGTTTATGAATAGCATCACATCCTTTAACGTTTTACTGGTAGGACAGGACTAACAGCATGACAACTTGATGATCTGATTAACATAATCTATTTGCACTAACTCAAAATTTACTTGCAATTTGGAGGAGACAAAATTTCTCATTTATTAAAGGAATGGCTGCAGGCCACTTTTTTGTTTCAAATTCTGGCGTCTCAGTTCTTGATGCCTCTTCCAGAGACATTAAAAGTGATATGAATATATCATATCCAAGATTAGTTAGAAAAACACCAATCTCTTGTAGGTGTCTTGAGGATGGCAGATGGTCATGTCTTTGTATCAATGATACAAATGAACAGGCTGTGTATTTTTAGTGATGTAAATTGAAAAAAGCATATCCAGGTTCTCAGGGAAAATGTAAGCTTGAAGGATAGTTAGCTTGTGGTATTGGGAAATCCATTTTTAATTAAAACTTTATTTAATATAGAGATCTTGTCAGAAGTTATTTCTGGAAAAAAAATCCATGAGATATCTATATGAATAGAATTCTGGAGCCGAGCATAAGATATTCTTTCATACCTCCCACAGCAGAAAGGCAGTGTCTCCATCAATGCGCACATCTCTCTGCTCCTCACATTAGTTACATATAAATGTATTAATCTATAGATGTAGCTCTGTCAATGCCTGTAAGGGCTGCTCCAGTAGAAGGGCAGTAGATTCTTCAGGCTTGGTCTTGTACAAATTGAGTTCGAGTCTGGAGCTTTGTTGTTTACTGATGTTTATGATGCTGTTTTATTCCCTGGTGCCAACACTGTCATGAACTCTCTCTGTGCAGTCTTTCCCCCTGTTGTGAGAAGCAGTGTGCTCTTTATGTACTCCTTTCTCCAGAAATCCCCATCCATTTCCAGCCCCCCAAAGCAGAAAGTCTCTGATTAACTCCCTTCCCTTTCTTGGGGGAGGATTTTCCCCCCACACTAGGGAAGCTCCTTATGCTCCTCCATGTTCTTAAGGTGTTGTATTGCACAGGATGAGCCTCTGGATGGGAAAAATTGCCCTCAGCTTCCAAGGTCTGTCATCCAGAAGCAACACTCTCCAAATCAGAACACACTGGAAGAGTGAGAGACAAATATTAAGACACAGCAAGAAGCTGACAACTGAACAGAGCCTTTCAGCTGTGGGTTAGAATGAGCTGGTTTGTGACTCACTGATGAGGATATGTGAGGATATGTGGTCGTATCTGTTCAGAGAACCAATACCATGTTGTTTCAGCTGCAATACAGAGCTCTAGACTTTTTATTTTTTTTTAACTCTTGCCATATAATGTGTCTATGCATAGCGTAAAAGTTATTGCACTTGCTTATTAAAATGTCATTAAATTTGAGGTAATAACAGGCAAATAAGAATGTAGGGTCAAAGCATTTTCTTTGTTTGCATCTCTGTAATTTGCAGCAGAATTTTACCCATCATTTTAAATTCAGCTAAATGAAAAGCATATGGCAGGCTGTACTTAAAGCAAAATCAACACAAACAAAACCAAGAATATTAGCAATAGTTCATCTAAAGGATCAAAAAGATGGATCTTTAGTATAATTACACAGCACAACATTGCAGCTGGATTGTCTTAAAGCATATATCTGCCTCTTGGGCTCTAAATACAATTAATTATTATGAGAAATAACTTCCATAGGACCTGCTTTTCTTTTGCTCAGGAAAAAAAAATTAAAAACAGTTGGGTGTAAACTTCAGAGAAAGGTCATAGGTTAATGGAGTTCATAAATAGAACAGCAAGGGAATCTAAACGTTAATTACTATAGTGTAAATTACCTTAGAGAGCCCAAATTAGTGATCACTTAGCCTAGCCACTCCACCTTCCCAGTAGGTTCTGCTCACTTTGGGGGCTTAACCCAAATTCCCTAAATTCCATCCAGACTGCTGAGATTGTGAACAATTTGCATGGTTGCAGCTTCTTCTCCAGGAGCTTTAGGATGTCGTTTTTTCTTCCAAACCCCTTTCTGCCAGTTTAGTGCAACTAAAGTATCATTACCTCCTAACTTTTGTTTTAAATAACATGCATAAAAAAAATGACAAAATCAACTACATTGACTCACCCTGGGGAGAAATGCTGACACACAGATGAGAAGAATATCAGGACAGGGTGGGTAGGGCTCTGTAGTTCACATTCCTGAGCTGGAACTGTTCTGTGGATTCTCTTTGCTTTTAATGGCTGGCCTGAGTCCATTAGAAATTACCATTCAAATAAATGTCTTTAACGAATTGTACACCAGAATCAACTTAAAAACATTCCAAGTTCTCAATTCAATGATAAGGTGGAAGTCGAAACACCCATTTTGAATGATCACGTTGAAGAGCAACATAAAAATGTTGTGTTCTCACCATCCTGGCTGTGAATTTTCTGGCTGAATAGATGCAGTGTGACAAGAGCTGGGTTAAAGGAAGAAGCTTTCTTTTATGCTTGGACTTAGTAGGTTTTTCTCATCATTTTAAAAAGTCCCTGTATTTCAAACATAATAAGCAGTTTTTTCCCAACAAGTCTTAAATTATGTGAGCAAATGCAAAAAAAAAAAAAAAGAAGTTTGACAAGATCTACGAGGCTCCCATTCCAGGATTCAGCATTTCAGGGGAGGAATGGTGCCTCTTTCTTTTTATTACCGTTTTAAGTGGAGATTAACTTTGCTAAGAGGTAACTGTGAAGTGATTTATGGTTTATGGGTGCTTCTGTTGAGAAGCAAACAACAATATCAGTGTTTGTAATCAAGATGTCTTTAAAGTTTTCGTGGCCCAGCTCTGTATTCCTGATTCCTGGTTTGATTTGTCCTGTGAGTGGTGCAAAAGGGGCTGCAGAGAAACTCTCCAGCAATGCCTCTGCATCAAAGGCAAAAAGAAAGAATGCACTTATGGAAGTGTAGCCTTCTTGCTTTGAATTTCACAAAATACACTGATAAATGAAAAATCATGGATAACTGCCAGTTAAATAAAAATATTCCCACTCCAGAGTTAGAAAGTTTTAGAGGCAGATTTGGAAAAGGGAAATATTTTAAATAAGAACAATAATAAAAAAGCTTTATTATATCTATAAATGTAATTGCCTTGCTTTTAAAATGTTAGAGTAACACTTTGGAGATGTGGATTTGATTCTTGATATTTTCTGTGAGACTGCCTGTGAGACCACTGTGTCAGTGATTATGTCCTCCATCTAAAAAACAAAATAGATCTATACAGATTACAAAATCTACAGGAAACTTGGAATGTATTTTACAGTGCCTAGCACGGTGTGGTTTCAATGAAAATCAGATATTATAAGTTTTGCTGAAAATATATTTAATGACAATTAAAAGAATAGTAATACAACTAGTAAAAAGTCATTTAAATAAATAAATAAATAAATAATAGACTCTTAATATTGAAAATTTTAGCTAAGGATGTTGTCTTCAAATTCTAGCCCCACTGGTGCGGAAGGCTGGCTCTTAATTAGGTTAGTTCTGTTAATAAAACACCTGCAATGTTATGTGCAAGTCCCTAGACACAAAGTGCCCTGTCCCAATGGCCGGGTGAGATTCTTTGCCAAGCAGAGCATCCTTCCAGGAGAGGGAGCTGCTCGGCCTAGGGACTCCAGGCTTGCCTGCTCCGATTTCCTCTTGCTCTGGAGATGGGAATTGC
This sequence comes from Brachypodius melanocephalos, assembly GCA_013398615.1. Taxonomy (NCBI): domain Eukaryota; kingdom Metazoa; phylum Chordata; class Aves; order Passeriformes; family Pycnonotidae; genus Brachypodius; species Brachypodius melanocephalos. The sequence continues at coordinate 3,680,357 of VZSR01002045.1, forward strand.
AACATGTTCTAAAGTCACCCGTGCACAGCAAGACTGCAGCTGCTGCATTGCTGCTTTATCCATGGCCGCTGCATTGCAGCCTCTCAGGAGCAAAGATGCCACAGTAAATCCTGAATGGAGGTTGTGAACCGGCCGGGCCAGCCTGGGAAAGGCAGTGCAGAGGTGACAAATGCCAGGAGTGTCTGGGAATGGTCCCCAATTCTCCTGTGTCTGTCCCTTCCTTGGGACAGACCAGTGTGAGGCTGCTGGGTGTAAAAAAACAGTAACAGAGTTAGTCGAAATCAGGCAGGAGATGCCAGGGCTAAGGGAGATCTCCAGAACCCTACCAAGAATATCTTTAATGGAATTTTCTATAATAAAAGCACATTTATAAAAGTAACAAAGCAGTAGTTGATTTGTTATAGGCACAGAACGAAAGAGTCTGAGTTATGCAACACATTTGCTGTATCTTATTGTTCTTCCAAAATGTGGTCTGTGACAGACAAGAAATAGTGTCTTTGCCTGGACCAGGAAAAAAATGCACAATATTGAAATGAGCTGTGCTGATCTGGTCAGCTTCCAAGCAGGAGAACGGAACATGAGCTGTTGCAGTTTTACTTAATTAGTGCTGCCTTTTCCTTATTGTGACCATACTGGTGCTGCTTTGTGTTAAGATAGGATCATAATTATCAGTTTCTGAGGTAGAACGTGAGCATTTTACCTGATTCTTTGAAACTCCTCTAAGGAATAATGTTCCCCCTCAGCAGGCACGTGTTGTTGGTCCTACTGAATCTGACATATGGGGTTGTCATTCTTGTGCTTAGCTGGCATTGATCTTTTCAGCATTGTTAATGGGCACTGTGTATCTCTACTCACAGCCCTGTCTTCTCTCCGTGACTGAATCTGTGCAATCCATAGCTGGTACAAATACAGAGGTAGTGTTTAGTATTCTATTTTTCATCACTAAAATTGAGAAGAGCTTGTTACTGCACTTTGCATGGCCAAGCTCTGTTACTGTGTGCTGCTCCCACTCAGATCAAATGTAAAGATACGTTTGCTGTTGACCTCATTTAAAAGCCCTCTAGAGGGAAAGTCTGAAAAAGTTGATACAGTTTGGCATGGTTATTCATTATGCATGGGAAGTGCATTGCTTTATTTTCATTAATTTTACATAGAAATGAGATACAGCACAACATGCTTTTCTCATTTTTGGGAGCTTCACAAAGCTTATGTTGTTATGTTCTCCTCACAGAAGCACTTACAGACAGGCAAATCCAAAAGCATTCTGTATTCCCCAGCTGATCAACCCACGTTTAAAAAGGATGGAGTTGTCCTTGTGTTAAACATTGGCATTCTGTTACTTCTCCTGCATTATATTTTTCCTGTTTCTGCAGAATGACTAGCACTGGTGAAAAAAAATTCAGGCGTGATAAAAATAGAAAATATTCCCATGGTATACAATTGAAAATTGTAACTAATCATCGTGATGTAAATGTTGGAATATGAGAGCCAAGGTACAGAAGTCTGGTTGTAGCTGTACTGAACTACCAGTATCATTCACAAAAAAAAGATTGCAGCTCAAATGCAGCCTTATTGTTGAGTTTCTAAATAGAACTGAGGATTCCTACACTGTACCTTTTTCATTAAAGCCAAGTTTCTTTCTTTCTTTTTTTTCTGACTAAAGGAGATGTAAGTGAAAGGCCAGGATGTCAAATTTAGGATTATTTTTTAATAATCTTATAATATAGTAGAACATCATTCATTCATTCATTAAATGTATGCTGCTTTTTTAAGGGCATGCAACTAAATTCAGAAAAGTCTTGGGAACTCTTCAGACAAATGTGGTGATTTAAATACTGGTGAGAACATGAATATATTTTTTTTCCTAACCTCTTGTAGAGCAGAATAATAAAAAACATAACTTTGTCTTATGAAGGTAATCAATATTAAAGGTATTTTAAACACTTGCATTCAAGCTCAAACCAATACACAATGACCTTAATTGCAAGGCTCTCTGTGTTCAATGAGCCCAAAGGGCTGCACATGATGTGCAGTCCCTTTCTGTTCTGCTTCCTATTCCTCTGTGCAGCTTCCAAACTTTTACTCAAACCCCCTTATTCCAAACCCTGCAAATGCCGTGTGAATCAAACCCCATTGGTTTTTAACTTTCAGAATGACTGGTTTTTCTTTACAGCATACATAATATTAGCTACAATCCTAACAGTCCTAGCAAAAGTTACTTCTTCTGGCCCTAAAAATCTTAGCTAAGATCTAGTGGTTTGGCCACAAAATTAGGAACCAGAAACTTCCTTGTAAATCCATAACCACTGCCACTTGTTTCACCCAAAGTAAACAACTCCTTAGAGCTGCTTGTGGTGTCAGTTCTTTGTATGTAGTATGGTGATAATACCTCTTGCCTCTTAGAAGTGTAATGGAAATTATTTCAAGTCCATGATCCCAAATGACCTAGAAGTACTAAATGTTGTCATTTAAGTATAACTAGTCCTGATTATGGAATATTTGGTTGTTCACAATATTCTTTTCAGATGGCTTATGCATGCATTAACATCAAATTAAATGTAGGTAATAATTTCTGTACTGTAGTTACTAAAGCTACACATCGAGCCCTCACTTAATTCTCTGTGATCCTATTGATTGTTTTGTGATTTACTTGGAGCTTAAAATAGGATAGAGTTGGACCCAAAATGTTCACTCCTAACGCAGTTTAGGTTTTGACATCAGTGGAGATTTTGCTCCACACCTCTGCATTGCAATGCCTCACATTAATTCCATGCAGGGACTGGAAAAATCAACTGGAACGTCAGTGGAATGTGTGGAGTGTGTTTTGCATAGCAGTTCTTCCCAATATTGCATAACCAAAGTACAGCAGAAAAAGAGAAATGATTACTGGCATTTCACACACTTGCTCATATGAATAAGGGGGTTGGCAAGAGGAATATTCCTTACACGTATGTATATTAAAAAGAGGAAGTCGAGCTCTTTCTCAGTTGAAGCCAGTAGCTCCTGGTTTTTGTATTGTATCCGGTCAGGACATAGTTTCCCATGTGAGTGTTGCAGCAAAAGACAAAAGAAAATGCAGCAATTTCTCTGTTGCAGCCACCCAGCCATCCTGAGTCCCAAGTGGTGATAGAAGCTGTTCTTTTTCCTTCCTGCTTAATCCAGCCCTGAGCTGGATTAGCAATGGCGCGTTCCTTTGTCAAAGTGCGAGCTTAGGCTGGATAGCCACGGGAATCCTGCCCTAAGTACCCTCACTTGACACACATACACGGTCTCTTGGCTGCCTGAGACCCCTGGCCATCTGTTGGCGTGGCACTGTGCCCACTTCCCCAGCTCTGTGGCCATTCCAGGGAGGCATCAGTGCCAGCTGATCGCGAGGTTCCAGGGGCGGCTGGCAGCGCTGCTCTGCTCTGAGCACGGCTTGCTTGGTACAGAAGCCTGGGTTACAGCTGGGTTTGTTCTTGCACCACTTAGGGTTGTGTAGGCAAAACCCCAGTCTGCTTGAAGCTGGGGCAGCCTTGCCATGACCTGACTAGAAACAGACTTGAAAAATTGTCTGCGCTAGAGGACAGACAGGGAAGGAAAGAGAGTCTGCCAGTGGATCCTGAGGGTTTCATAGATGGCGTAGAAGGTCTGCACATAGACACAATTCATGACAGCTGATGAGGCAAGGAAGAGCTCTGCCTCACCATGGTGATTCCAGGGGAGTTCAGGGCATGTTTACTTAGTGTTTTTTGTTTCTGCACAATATTTGAGTCATATGTTGATTCATCTGCCTAAAAATAAAAGTATCTGACTTCTCGACCTGCTCACGCTCAGTTGCCTTATGCCTTTGCAAAGATCTCACATCCCAACCCACATGTGTGCATCCATGCTGACAGAAGATTCTTCTGCCTTTGAGGGCATTCATAATTTGAGTTTTCATAACTTCCCCATACCTGCAAGTCTCAAAACTTACCAGTGATGAGGTTCTGATTGTAGAAGAACTGACATGAAGAGTTAAGAAACTGTGAAGAGTAGCTTTCTACTCCATTTCTTTTTAAAAGGCCTATAATGTTTGGGTTTAGTTTTTGGTTTTAATTTGGTTTTGTTCTTGTTTTGTGGGTTCAGTAACAAGGAATTCCTTTTCACTTTATGAAAGATAAATGATGGGATCCTCTTAGAAATGAAACACCAATGCCAGTTAATTCCAGTAGAAAGAATTCCATGTTGTTTTTACCAGTTTATACTTGTGTCTGACAGAGTAGGTAACACAGGAGAAAATTGGGCCTTGTGTGTTACAGGGTGAAAGGCACAGTGGGAAGTGAAATGGGCTGAAAGTCAACGAGGGCTCTTTTATTGCCTCTGCTGTTGAACTACTTTATGACCCTTAGCAAGTCGCTCAGCTTCTCTGTGCCTTGGTTTTCTTTTGGTATTAATTAACTAAATTGTAAATGATTTGTCAACAAGACTTCTACACTGATCTTGGCTTGGCCTTCAGGTGCTAATGGATCAAAAGTAATGATGTTGAAAACTTCATAACCAATCCTTCATTTAGCCAAAGGCATTCTTACCTGTTTGGGAAAGTACTCGTTTACTTGCATAAAGACAGGGTACTGTAATAAATGGAGAACATCACAGCACATATTCTGTATTTTCACTCATTTGTTTACCCTTCTATTCCATATTCACATAGAAGCAAAGCATTTTAGATCCTGTAAAACAAAGAAAGCTAAAAGAAGAAAAAGGATTTCTTCTAGCTATCATAGGTTTTCCAATTTCCTTCATGCCTCAAAATGAAAACCAGCTCTTTTAGCTAGTATATGTAGCTGTGTATGTGTGTGTTAGAACGAGTACACAACAAACAAATACAGTGTATTAACAGGAAATGTTTCATGTATCCCTGTAATTAGACATTCACTTTTCATGGTTTCATTGTTCTGTGGATGGCTCTTCTGGATATAAGCGGTGTTATCTGGGAGCCTTAAAGCAGAGATCCCCTTTGGTGAGAGGAGCAAGCAGCAGCTCCAGCTCGTGCAGAAAATGTAGGTCAGTTCCCTGAGAAGGAAATCTGTGCTCGCACTGCAGCACGGGGCTGGCTCCCACCAACTCCGTGTGCTGCCAGCACAACTTCTCAGGCTCCTCTTCAGTTAATTATACATCTTTTCCCTTGGCTGCATGGTGTGTCTGAGCTGCCTCTGGAGTATCTTTCTCCATTCTATGCTCAGGTGCTTGACAAAAGCATTTCTGCTTTTGGAAGTTTAGGATTTTACCAGTCAGAACAGATAAAATGTATTGTTTCCTCCTCCCCCACCCAGAATGTCACCCTATTATTATTATTTTTAAAATAACATTCATGTTTTGAAGCTCTCTGAAATTAACACAAACAAAAAATTTATTACAAGGATAGTGTAAAAGCTTTTCAAATCACTGCTCAGATATGAAAAGGTTTAAGAATGAATGTGATAAAAGTCATGTAACTTTTCATTCAACATTCTTGAAGGGGGTAGATATCTTGCAAAGAATATTAGGTAAGTCAATTTTTGCTTTAACATAAAGAATCTAGTAGATCTATTTTAAATTAATTTAGGTTTTATTAAATCTTTGGAGGTTCTAGGGATTGCTTATTCATTGATCTGTGATCCCAATTCAAACTCTGTAACATTTCCCACTTACTCTTCATTCCATTCAAACATTATTGAGAAGCTTCTGCAAGTTTCCATCCAGTGAGTACAAGCAGTGTTTACCCCGTCCATCTTTCTCCCACATGTGACCACAGTTTAACAACAGCCCTGACAATTTTTGTCCCTGAAAGGAGAAGCCTAGTTGAGAGTATGGTGGAACAGATATTTCATTTTCTGCTCCCTCTATGGCAATCTCAGGAAAGGGTGATTATTGGATCTAAATATTTGTGTGTGGGCATAAATACATATACACACACTTTTAAAAAAACACACATGTATATTCATATAGAAGAATTACCCTTGAAGGGTTCCTGGTTTAAATATGAAAAAATTAAGAAAAAGGAAAAGTGTGTTCTCTAAAGGGGAAGACAGAAACAAATCTTCCATTCTGCATCACAACCAAATACATACAGTCTGCACAAATGGCTAAATATACTGGGGGGGAGAGGGAGGAAGTAACCCCCCCTCAGTGTGCACTTCTGGAAAAAAAGTGAGCTTACTTAGCGTAATTGGAGGAACACTGCAGCATTCTGTGCCTTCCACACTTGGGGGAGAATCAAATTAACCATTTCCATTAAATTACAGTGTACACGGGAATTAGAGTGCACAAATCCATTGTTATGCAATTTGTGGAGCTACTGCAGTACCCCAAAAGCTGCTCCTGCCTCAGAATTCCAGGTGTGGGCAGTGTCCAACACACTCACAGTCTGCAGTGAGAAAGGACAATTATCCAGGAGACAGGATGACTTTTTGAGTACCTCGGAGATCTACATTTTAGAGAGAACCCTGTGTCAGAATCAATACACTGTATTGGGGCATTATTCCTAGACGTTATCTGATGGGGGAAATCTGCTCTGATAATGTGTTTGCCAAAGATGCTTTACAGATAATATTCAGTGTTTTTTGGCATGTGTGTGAGTGTATAAAAATGTTTGTTGCTGGGGGAGGTCACAACTTTTACATGTTATTAAGGTGCCAGAAGTTTGCAATATACCGAGCACTCTATGTAGCTCTGAGCACTTGCTGTAGATCTTACTTACATTTGGGAACTTAAAAATCCAGGCAATTCATGGAAGTGTGAGGGGGATGTCCTGGCAGGCTAAATAAGCTACATCAATCCCCTCTGATGGGCCCCCTTTTAAAAGGTTATACAAAGGAACTGTTTTGTTTGAGCGAATTGCTTACTACTTGGTGAAAAATCATATATTAATGAGTCCCAGATCAATACTCTTGAGGCTGCAAAAGGAACAAAAAAACCCCTCCAACCCAACATAAAAGATAGATCAGAAGCTATATTTTAGCAAAAATGTCTCTTAAGTGCTGTTGTCTGACACTATGAACTCCAATCAATGTGTCAGTATTTTGGAATTTGAAAGGAAATAGGGATCAGACCTGACAATCCAGAGCTGAAATTTGATGCTCTGGTCTTTTTGATAAACTGACAGGCAGTGAAAATTGCACACGTCTGCAGGGAATCAGGAGAGAAAGAGAGACAGTTTGGTGGAAAGTCTGCTTATGATTCACAAAGACATGCATTTTATCAAAATGGATTGCTTCTGCAGTGTGTGGCAGGTTGCCTTCCTTTTTGAATGGAAGCTTTTGCAGGTTGTAAACTGGTAGGTTTTGTACACATCCACAATATATTCTGATTTTTGTTGGTTTACAATTTCATTTCAATTGCTCTCCCATTCCTGCAAATGAGGCAAACTTGTTAAAAATGGGTAATCAGAGAAGAATTAGAAACTTTACCCCCAAAGCCTTTTTTCATAAATATATGTTCAAATTTAACAAAAATTTAAAAACTCTTCATGTCAATAATTTTAAAATAACTGAAAAGAATTTTTCACGTTTCATCTTCCTAAGCATTAAATCCTTTGGATTTATGTAATACTTTTCATCTGAGACTCTTAAACCATGCTGCAAATGCTCAGTCTTAAAATATCTTATTCACACAGATAAATACCATTCTAACCATACTGCAGGCTGGTAGAGTGACAGACTGCAAGGCTGGATGACCAGCCTGAGATCACATGGAAACTGGGATTTTACATGGGAACAGGACCCAGGACTCCTGACTCTCTGAGTTCAGCATGGTACACACATTTTACCACTTTTAAAACACCGGAACCAAATCCTGAATCCTACATAAAAACGTGCTTAAATGTGCTTTGTGTGAGGGAACAAAGCAGTTGCCTTGTGGGACAGGTTTACTGAGCCACTGAGTTCAGTGTTCTCTCTCTGGGAGCAGCTAATACTTACAAATGCTTCACCCACTCTGTGGTGGGTTTTTTGTGGTTAATTCATGCCTGGGATACAGAGATTAATCCCCCCTTTTTTTAATTCCCCACCCCATTAACTATTATAACTTAATTTTGTTCTGGACATATGAACAAGTTTTCTGCATTTAGGCAGTGTGCATTGGATGTTGGACTCCTTTGTTTTGCCAGAATCTTTGACCTTTAAAACACTTCTCTTTATAGTTTATTTAAAATTCAAAAAGATGCTTGGCTCTGTTGTTTTTACAGCCTTTACACAGGTTACTAAAATTACAACCTAAAGACTGCTTCATGTCATTTCAGCTTTAGTATATAGTCTTATAAGAGAGTAAATACCACTACTTTCCTTTCTTAGGAAAGTGTTACATTGTTAGGTAAGAAAAGTTCTCAGAGTTTAGTCACATGTGTCCCTGTGCTCCTGGAGACATTATTAATATCAAAGAGAACTGTCAGCTCTGAAAACCTGCTTTCATAAACTTGAAGAGGGTGGCTAGACAGGCTAGAAAGTTTTGCTTCATGGTTTTATTGCCCATTTCTGAAGTTAGAGTGCTGTGTCATCTGGACACAACTGTGCAGCTGTGGGGACAGAAAGCAGAATGGCAAGGGTGGAGCTGCAAGGAACTGCTGTGGTGGAATATGGAGAGGACAGGGTCCTTAAGGGACCTTAAAGGCTGTAGTTTGTAAGAATTCATCCACCAAATATGGTCCAGTCAAACTAAAACTGATATAACTGTGATTTGTGTATCTTCAAATATCAAAACACCTTCTGATCTCTTCATCACTGAGAAAAGATGTTACTGCACCCCATGCCTTTGGTAAAAAGGGAAAAATAACCATCTTCTCTTAAGTGACTTTACCATGGGCAAAAGTGTCCAGTCCCAGGCCAGGCTGCTGCTGCTTTCAAAATTCAAATCTGACTTTATGTTCATGGATCCCCTACATAAATCAAGTGCAGTTGTGCCTGAAATAATTCTCTGCCAAGGCTAACACAGCTGTTTCACTCTTAGATCAGGCAGTAAGCAGGGTATGATTGTTTATGCAGCTGGGAACCTTTTGCTTACTGGGCTCTCTCTCTTTCAAGCATTGTGGAGCATGATCCAAGCAGCATGTTATGTTCCACACAGGCCACTTATAGGGGAAAATCAATGAGGGAAAAGTGAGCTCTGTGTTATCAAGCAGGGAGGAGTGTCACCTGCTTTCTTACAACTCTTACATGGCATACTGATGTTTCATTGGAGATAAAATCCACCTACATTCATTGCAAGCAAGGGAAAACACCACTACTGCTATTGTCACTGCTACTACTACTTAAAGAAATTAAAGGTTGTTTGGTATGGTGTCTTTTCCTCTTAATGTATGTTTTCATCTTGGGGAATGGCTGCCTCTAATTGATTCATCCAGAATATCTTAAACATGTTCAAAGGGGCAGCACATGTAAATTTTTAGCTTTTTCTTGGAGGATAAAGAATTATTCACTTTCACTTTTCTTTTTACAGATAGATTTGTTTAAAAAGGATCTGCTGTTTATGGCTATTGATTTTTTCCAATGTGCTTTTAGCTGTGCCCATCCTCTGCCTTGTTCCAGTTTATTTAAAAAAAATCCTTAATGGATATGCAGAAATTTTGTCCCTTGTTACCCAAGCCTGAGTATTCTTACATTCAATAATTTTCAAGTCTTTTTTGAACCCATTTTTGATGACAATTTGACTCAGAGAATCTGCATTAGTTGATTAGTTACTAACATGCCTTTTGCTTTAATTTTGGCCAATCTGACAAGTGAAAAATAGGTGTCTGCCATGTGACAAAATGCTGAATATAAATTCTGTTAGCATTTGCTCCTGAGAGAAAGAGAAAAGGTGAGGGCTGGGGAGGGGGTGAAGAAAGAACAGGGAGTTAGAGGAGACTGGAAAAGGAAGAATGTTAGCTACTCTTGAAAACATCAAGCCTAAAGGAGAGTGCTAACTGGGTTAGTCAGTTGTTAGAAGCCAACAAGTCAGCTCCCTCTCCAGCTGTAGACATCATAAAAACACCTGCAGGAGTATACCACAATTTCAAATTGGTAAGTAAATAAAAGCAGTAAAGAGGCACATTTGTGGTGCCGTGTTCAGCTACATTGTCAAATCAACCTGATTCTTGTATTAACTGTGAAGTGTACCGATACTTGACAAAAAGAAGATTATAGAAAAAATTGAATCTAAAATTCCCAGCTAACTTCTGAGTGGTTGCAGACTTCTGAGGCCTGCAGCACATTCTGCTGTAAAGGCTCTCTCAGTTTTAGTAATCACATAACTGAGAGAGGTGATCTTCTTTTAATTCTGCCAATTTATTTTGTTGGGAGTCTTTTTGCTCATATAGAGAACTGACACAGCTAGATATCTTTGCTAAAATATTGTACGTGTTAAGACATATTTATTTGATAGCAGACAAACAGAGAAGATCTTCTGATTGTTTCTATCCAAAGAAGCTTGTGAAGGGTCAGTCCCTGTCAGAATTCAGATACCTAGGGTGAGGCTGCACTCCAGCGCTGTCTCAGTGATTGCCAGCATCTGTTGTGGTTTCCAGACTTGTCCAATGAGATTTGCTAATCCAGTTGTGTGTTTGATGCCATGCAGCATGGATATAGCTCTCTGGGGCATGTTACATCCAATAGAGCTCACCCTCAGGGACAGTCTTAGTGCCACACTCCCCCATACAGCCCATGCTGTGTTGTGAAAATGGTATGGATATATAGATTAAGGTGAATCAAAACACAGGTGCTGTATTTGCATCAGGAAATATGGACCTCAACTACAAAGCAGAGAACTGGATTCAGACTTCCACAAAATTCTGGGCTCATCAGATCAAAACTGAGATCAAGACCTTACAGTGATGAAGGGAAACTTAGCAATATTTTAGAGGGCATGTTGTCCCAGTTTGCCCACGTTCTGTTCCCAGCATTTCTGTAAGAGTCAGCCAGCATACCTGCAACCAAGCTCCTTCCTACCTCTTTTCCAGAGCAACCCAGCTCGCTCTAAGCCTTGCTCCTGCCCTGAAAACAAGTAGAGCACCTGGGACTTGTCACCCTTCGTATCCACATCCCTGGCCTCCTACGGAAGGTTTCTAAATAAATCTTGCCTTGAGTACTTAACAGATGACTTTCTTTGCAAGCCTCTGTGCAGCTGACCCTGCTCTGATCACTGCAGATCTGCTGACCCTCCTGTGCAGGGGATGCACAAGGTGGATGAGCTGGTGAAATGAAGGCTCCTTCCCCTCTGGACTATTCACCTGCAAAAAAAAGCAAAGCAAAATCTGGTGTGCCGTCACTAGCTGCAATGCTAACTCTTCCAAATCTTTTTATTAAAACAGTAGGGGTTGAAAATGACGGGGCTAAATTCAGGTGAGGCAGGCCCCTAGAGAGCCACGGTGGAGCAGAGGCGAGTGAATCGATCCTGGGTCTGAAATGGCAGCAGCTGAAGCTCCTATTGATGCAGCACAGGATGCCTTTTGCTCCACTGATGACTGCTGTTCAGTTTCAGAAAATACAGAAAATTCCCTTTCATTATTAAAAATTAGCCAGAAGGTGTCTGTATATGAGGTGCAAATGTTTGCAAATTGTTAGAACAATCATTTCTGTAACAGTGCTCTCATCGTACCTTACATGCACAGGAAGGTCAGGGACTTATTTAACAATTGTGTTTTACTTAGGGAGGAAATAGGGAAACAATGATCTAATCCATTTGGTCTTAATAGTGAAATTTACTCCAGAATGTACAAAAACGTTTTAGCCAATTTAAGTAATGGCTGTGATTATAGCACATAATGTGGTGTGTTCTATACTACATAATATGTTATGAATAGCACACTGAGGGATTTTTTTTAGTGTATGTAAATTACATAGAAGCACAAAGGATGCATCTCTGAACTGTTTTTTGTCTAGCTGATTATAGGTCTAACTGCTACAGGAGGAGGCTGAAAGAGCTTTGTTGAGAGGCATTGATTGATTAATAAAGAGCGCAGCAGCAACAGACATAACATTGCAGTTATAGATTTTCCATACTTTATCTTCAGGGCTTGTAAAGATACAGTGGTGATCAGATGATGAGGTTTCCTTTCACCTTGCAGTAAGATGCAACAAATCATGGCATTCTGCGATGCCACAAACCAGCTTTTTGCAGAACACTGAGTAAAAGAAAACTCCCCCACAATCACGACTTTACAGTTAGACATTGTCCTTTTTCCTTCTGATCTCCTTAAGGGAGAGATGCTTCAGACAATAATTTAAAGTAATGCCCCAAATTTAGAAACAAAGTGGGAACTGTACATTCAAACACTCAGGGATTCTATTTTTATTAAATTGAAAGTGAGTGGAAAGTCACATGTGAAGTCTGCACACTTTTCATTCCTGGTGATAGATACAGAAAATTTGCTAAAGAAACCTGGATCTAGATCACAGGTTAACGAGTACAACAACCTAGAGTTTAACAGTTCTATTTCTTCAATTAAAACAATAGCTTGTGTACCTAGTTAAAGAGAGTTAAAAGACCAGGATCAGTATGTGACCAGAATATGATAGAGTTGATATTTTTATGTGAAAGTCAAGTCCTGGCTGGGAAAACACATTCCAGCTATATAGGACTGATCATAGGGGAACCAGTGAAAATAAAGTGGATTCTTATTCATTAGCTGGCATTTTGCTGTGCCCCTGTAATAAAGGTCTAAACAGGAACAGAGAAAAGAATGGCCACAACAGGCAGAAGTCTGTACCACAGAACTTCTTTTAAAGATGTGTGTTGGAATAGGTTTTTTGAATTTTTTCACATTACTCTATGTCTTTCCAATAAATCTAAGCAGGGCCTAAGTTTTTTGAGGTTTAGTGTAATAAGACTTGAAGTGTAAGTTGTTTTGCAGTTGCTGTGAAATCCACTGATCTTGCAGTGGTTTGGAACCCATTTTTAATAATATTTTGTCTTTTGCTTGGCAATGTGAAGGGTCTGTAAAAATGGGATATTGAGTCTATTTAAATTCACAGCGATGTAAAACAAATGGGAAAAGTATGATTATATATGATTAATAAGAACTGCCAGAAAATTTTCAGACAGTTCTTCAAATTGCCCTTTCATGTTTACATGATTTTTGTCCTGAATTAAATTCAAAATATATCCCTTTTTTATCTATTTACAATGTAAATTGAGAATCAGAGCACATGATGTTCTTACTAAACAGTCTTCTAAATTTATAAGTACATATATTTTAGAGATATTATAATACAACTTTTTTCAAGATAGGAACTGCTTTTAGAGGAAGAATCTCCTCAAGGATAATTACCTTTTACCAAGTTATAATTTAAATCTGTAGTATTCTTCAGTTCCTAAAACCACAGTGAAATTTTATCCTGAAATTTTTGTTTTGCTCAGTTTAAAGGATGATTTTAATTTAGCCAGGGTGAAGCAATCCACACACATTTACCTGCAAATGTTATACAAATACAAATAATCACATATAAGGATGCTTAAGTCCTTAAGTGCGTTCTTCAGGATAAATATTGCACTAAAAAAAGGCCATTTTTCAGGATGAATATTGCACTAAGAAACATTATGGGTGTGTGTTTTTGAGGTGTAGGACACTGAGTAACAGTCCTTGGATTTCTGTATGGGACTTGTGCTTTAAAAAACCCCCTGGATTCAATGTTAGGCAAGATCCCTCCACTTCTCTCTGTAAAAGTTGTCACTGAAAAATGCCTCACAGTCAGAACATCATCACTAATGATAGTTTCCATTTTCAGCGTGGATTAAAGAAAACCCTTTTGTTCAGAGCAGCCCACACACTGACGCAGTGTTCGGTGATCCCAGTGGTGAAACCCTAAGTGAATTCTCCTTAGGAATTTTAAAATGTGTCCAGTTCTTCAGCAATTAGCATTGCTCCACAGAAGCAAGAGCAGGTAGGATAGTTAAAACAGGAGAGGATTTTAGTCTACGCTTTTGATTTTTATCATAACCTGGAGAATGATGCAAAGTAAGACTGCTATATTCCATGCATGAAATCATTGAATCATCATAGAATCTCAGAATAGTTTGGGTTGGAAGGGACCTCAAAGACCATCTCATTCCAAACCTTTAGCCTTGAGCAGGGACACCTTCCCCTAGACCAGATGGCTCAGAGCCCCATCCAACCTGGCCTTGAACACTTCCAGTGATGAGGCATCCCCAGCTTCTCTGGGCAACCAGGGCCTCATCATCCTCACAGAGAAGAATTTCTTCCTAATGTCTAATCTAAACCCACCCTCTTGCAGTTTGAAGACATTCCTCCTTGTCCTATCACTCCATGCCCTTGTCTAAAGTCCCTCCACAGCTCTCTTGTAGCCCCTTTAGGCACAGGAAAGTGTTCTAAGGTCTGCCAGGAGCCTTCTCTTCTCCAGGCTGAACAACCCCAGCTCTCCTAGCCTGTGCCCATGGCAGAGGTGCTCCAGCCCTTGGAGGTCTTCGGGGCCTCCTCTGGACTCACCCCAACATCTCTCTTATGTTGGAGGTCCCAGATCTGGCAGAACTCCAGGCAGGGTTCTAAAAGGGCAGAAGAGAAGGAGAGAAGCACCTCCCTGGACCTGCTGGTCACACTGCTTTGGAACGAGCTCCTGAAATGAGCTGAGACGGTCCAGTTCCCTGCTGCTCAGGCACCTGTGTTGAAGCTGTCCTTGATTTTGGAGTCTCATAGACATCAGAGCATCAAAGTCCCGCAGATATAAATAAATCAGCGATGCTGTGTAATTAGCGATCTTGGCGATATTAAAAAAAATGTAAGCACATGTAGGCATGATGCATTCCAGACTTTGCACAGGATTTAGCAGCAGTCTGTTTCAAATATCAGCCGAGAAAATCCTTTTTTATTGACCCAACAAGAAAATAGTGTGAATTCTAAGACTGCCAACATGTTCCAGCTCTTCTTAAAAATAAATATATGTATATTTATACTTTAAACATTTAGGTTACTTTAATCTTATAATCTTAAGTAGATTCACAAACTTTGATTAATATGTAGGATATGGTAATTCTGGGATCTACAGGGATCAGACTCTTCCACTCTTAAGAAGGAATCGTATTTGTGACAAAAGAGAACAGCTATGGTAAAGTGCACAGGAGCACTTTGAAACAGCTTAGAATGGGAAATGAAAAATTCTAGTGGAGACTTCAGGTGAATTTATTAACCACATTGCTACTGCTGGGAATATGAACAGAATAAATACTGAAAGATTTCATATGCCACAGCAGTGTCTGTTAATGTCATCCTGAGGCATTGTTTCAGTACTGAATTCACTCTGTATCAACATTGTGTCCTGGGAAGAAATAAAAAGCCAGTTCCTCATGATAAACACTGAACACTATAGGCTTGCCAAGTCCTCTGTGGCACTGGACTCTTAACACGGAAAGCAAATAAAGCAGGAACTATTTTGCAAGTAAATCCACTCAGATTGCCTCGGCACTTTGGTATATTAGCAGGGAGTTCCAAATGCTTGGTTATGTTGGCTTCATTAAATGGATTTGAACAATTAAAAAACAAAAAAGGACAAAACACACATCTCTGACATGCTGAAAGCACTTTTGCAACTCAACAGAGTTCAGAAAACCTCTAAAATAACTAAACTTAGCTGTTTGCCAGCATCTGCTGGAACAAGATGAAGGGGTGAGGTGGATTTATACTTTACTGCTCAACTTGATTTCTGTATCCACATCTCCTCCTTCCTCTCCTCCTTCCACTCTGCACCTGCGTGCCTCTCCTTCCCCAGCTGTCTTAGAACTGTTCAGATTCACTGTGCCCTGTCAGCCTTTGATTTTAAGTTACTCCCTGGAGCTTTTGCTTTAATACAAAGAAGAGCATACAGAAAGAGCACTTTGTATTTCTTCCTCCTAATGGCACACAAACCTGCCTGGCTGATAGCTGCTGGCACTGAGACCATCTCTGCTGCTTCCTCGCTCTTGCTCTCCCATTTATCTACTGATCACATTTTACTGGGAGTGGTGCAGAGCAGGCAGAACAGACAGATTCATTGGATTGAGTAGCTGCTAAAGGAGAAAGTGCCAATAAAATACTTAGCCTCTGCCTGTGATGTGTGAATCCAGGAGATCTCCTTAGAATAGGAAATATTTTATTATAATGGTATCAAAGGGAAAAAACAAGTGGTGAGAAATGCCTTTCAGTGAGAAACGAATTTTCTGCTCGTGATTTTCCGTCTGTTGAAGACTATGCAGGTCACTTCTCACTGTTCAGCTCTTACAGAAACAATATTGTATTCCTTATGCCAATTGTTAGTTGGGGAGGAACCAGAACAGAAGAGGTGCTGTCTTTGGAGGTTCTTGGCACTTTGGCATATGCTTGTCACACAGACTTGATGCTGCAGCAACAAATAAATATTAGCTCAATATTCAGGAATATGATTCTGCCATCTGTAAGAGGCACTGGTCTCCAGTTTGTTTGCAGGGGTAGTTTGCTGTGTTGATTTTTAACATGCAGGGCTTTCATGCATGGAGTTGAACCTCGACTACAACCACTGAAATCACATGGGACTCTGACATTCCTATATTCTTAATTGTGGAATTTGCTGCTTGTGCTCTGGTGGAATTCAAGATTGTTGACCTTCAGGGCTCACTGTGAGGCCTGTCTCTTCTTTCAGGCAAAAAAAAAATAAAAGGATTAGGTAGGAAGAGGGAGTTATTAGGAGCAGGTGAGAGATTTTATATTTTTTTTTTTAACTTGACATTGTGTCATTCTTGGCATGTACTATCCAGTAAAAGAATGGGTAAGGATTCATGGGGAATCATTCACAGAATTGCAGTGCCAAGAGCCACATGTGATAATCCAAAAGCTGAAGAATTGGAAGTATCCATTGAATTTTACTCTAGTCCCCATACAAACTTCAGGAGTGTTGCTTGAGGAGGCAATGCTTTGGACAGGGAATATGGCTGAGCATTTGACACAGAAGAGGGACCACAGAAAATTATTTTCGTGTGCAAACTTTAATGAAGATAAGGAGAAAGCAATGCATAACTCAGTCATGTACAGCAGCCAACAGGGATTTTGCTTTTCACTGCATTTGTATGGTTTTGAGTCCCTGTGTCTTTAATCATTTACATTGCTGAAAAGCTTTTTAGAACTGCACATGCAGACGTTTTTCTATTGGAGCACCACCAAAAAGTCTGTGTAAGCACAATATGCAGGGAAAAAAACATGTCTTGAAAATATTACCCTGTGCAGGGAAAAAAAAAAAAACAAAAAACAACAAACCAACAAAACCTAACCAAAAAAAGACCAATATACTGCAAAGGACTTCTGTCCTCTCCTAGAATCATGAAACTGTTAATATTGGACCCTTTTTGTTATTATTATTCATTTATTTACTTAAAGGACAAGTGTAAAAAGATCAGCCTAGAAGCAGAATGGAAGATGGCAGGACTAAAATAACGTACAGAACACATAGGTAACATCTCTTATCTCTTTCAGGTTACTTCCTCAGTTGTCTCCATATAGTGTAGTTAGCACAGAAACTCCCATTTTTATATAGGGTTACTTTTTGTTCCAAGAAAGACAACATTTTGACTCAAGAAGGTTATTTTCTGCTCTGCTCGGAGATTTGTACTTCTCCCCCACCTCTGCTGTTAGCTAAAGCTGCTTTGTAATACATTAAATGATACAACACAAAAGATCTAATAGAATTTGAAATAGCTTGGGTTCTTAGAAACATGTAAAACTCTGCATAAAATGAATATTGCTGAAGCTCAGTCTGATTTCCATATTCTCTCCACATTGTATTTGTGTATAATAGGCTTCCAGGAATGTTCATGACCTTACAGCTGTCCCTTTTGTTTACAGTCCAGTGCTCTGTCCTTGAGATATGTTGCACACAGAATGAAGACAAAATCATGGCTTCAGGCCTCTGTCTCCCTTCTCTGGAAAAAATAAATAAAGCCTATATAGGAGACATTCTCCAGTCAGTACTGTTCCAGCTACATGTGAGTGATTACACCCTGGGAAACAATTATAAATGGTAATTAAAAAAATTAAGCTCTAAGAGCAGTACAGTTTTTCTCAGGAACTTCCAGGGAAAAGCCTGCTTTGGGGATGTTTGTTTGTTTGTTTGTTTGTTTGTTTTGATTGGTTGGTTGGTTGGTTGGTTGGTTGGTTGGGGGTTTTTTAATTATCAAACCCACTTATTTTTCTCACTTAAAAAATAAAAATGGACAGATGCATTTCCTAGCAGTTTGACTCGATATTTTAGAAGATGCTTTTCTCTTTGAAGAGACTGAATCCTGCTCTCACACAAGCAGCCTGTTTCTTGTTTGCTGTCAGTGAGCAAACAATCAATGCACATTTACAATAGCACTTCAGCAGCATAATGGTGATGGCAATGTTTGGTTTATTTTTTGCTGCCATGCAAATTTTCATTCTCTTTGAGTAAATGTATTTTTTCTGCTGATATTCTGCTTTCTGGCAGGTGCTCAAAACTCCCTTGTTCAAATGTATTTGCAGATGGCACAGGCATGGGTTCTGTGTGGTGTCTGAGTAGACAGTGCACAGCCTGGGACAAAATTACAATCACTAATTATTTTAGAACGAAGGGCATATGTGAGATTTCAATATCAAACGTCTCGATACCAGCAGGGCTGTGCACAAGCACCATCAAATGCAGCTTTGTTTAAGAAGCTTTGGGGCTGAATTTGGTGAAGTTTTTAACTGTGGGATGTGACAGTGAGTATGCAGAACAGCCTGGAAATAAAATAACCTTTTGGCTAGGGTCTCCTGATGTGGAGGCTGGCCCAGAGAAATACCAACAGTGCTGTGCAGGTAGAGGAGCTGTGCAGTGATACTGAGATGTGCAGTGGGGCTTTTTGATGTTAGATTAGGGTTTTTACTCTTTCCTTCTTTCACTAAGAAATCTACAAAATTTCTTAAACAAATAGCATGGATGCGTGATGATTAAACATTGTGAATTAATTGTGTGGCTCACAGTGCACTCCATTAATTTAGATTACAATTCAAACTTTCTAGAAAATGGCCAAGTAATTGTCCACTTCCCAAGTATTTCTGATCCATGCTTTTCTGTGGGGTCTGAATTTCACAGATGTTTTGTAATTGCAGGAAGGTGGAGCTGCTCAAGTTAATCGGTTCTTTCTGGAGACACCAGGCAGTTATTCCAAAGTGTAGTTCCATGTCTGGACAGTAGTTTTCTGTGCACGTTCACAAGCAGCACTACTGGTGAGGATTGTTGCACAGCTCTGGTAACATCCCTGAAGTTCAGTATTCACTGGGTTGTGTCTGGATCTACAGACATGACTTCAAACTTCACCAGGATCACTTAAAATGCTCCAGGCACCACTTTTGCCATCCTCTCTGGCAGAGATATTCTCTCTGCCATCATTGCTTAAAAGGAGGGTCTTTCAGCCCCCCCCTGCCTAATTTCCAGGAGCAGTTTTAACCTGTTCATCATCTTTTTTTCCCTGTCCTTCATCTGATGGCCTGGTTTCAGCCATACAGTCACAAACACAGACAAGGATGTCATCACATCGTGCAGAGGGAGTTTAAGAGCAAATCCTCTTTGCTTTAGCATGAAAAATTGGCATATCCATATAGAACACTCCGCTCTCCCCTGGCACTTTCTGTGGCTGTCTTAAGTGCTTACAGTTATTCTTTAGGATTTGGGTATATGTCCTGCCAGGATTTGTGAGTTCCTTTTCTTTAAGCACCTCTTTAGCTCAGGCCCTCTCCTTCAAACATAGAGTGGCACTGTGACCTTTCCAGTCAGCATCTTTCAATGTCAGGAGTTTTACAAATTAAAAAATACTTTTCCCCTCACAGAAAAACTGTCCTTTTCAGTGTTTTTCTTGATCCCTCTTCACCTTCAAGTAGAGTTCATAAACAGTATGTTATTGGATTTCCCAAATTATCAAAAACTCTTCCTATTATTTACTGGGTAAATAAGTACATGTATGACATTCAAATGAGTAAAAATATAGTCCTTTTCCAAAACAACTGAAGTGACCTAAAAAATAACAGTGGTATATAAAACCAGCAGCAATAATACCAGTAGGACAGAATAGCGAGTAAGTCCTGTCATTTGTAGTTCAGCTGTATCATGTTCTCTAATTTTTATTAATAATTTAATTTTAATAACTACATGTGTGAATTTTGTGTACTGAGATTAAAACACTGGGTATTGAGTGCTAGGTGAGCTTTTTTTAGGGACATTACTGTGTTTTGTCAAGTGCTGTGATTAACAACGTTATCTCAATGCTTTTCATCTTTCTCTTAATTCCTATAGTGGCACTCTGGTTTCACTGCCTGTCTCCCTTGTGTGAGGACAGGGCATTTACTTCCACATACCACATTGTTTGAAAATAATAGTGATAAGGCACATGAACTGTAAAGATATCTCCCTTGAGGTCTTGAAGGGAAGCTCTGGGAAATTTTAGGGTGGATGTCAAGACAGATCCACGCACTGTATGTGCACGGGGGGTTGGAATTACTGTCACATGAGCCTGCAGAGCTTTAGCACAACACTTCAGAATGCCACAATGGATCCTGGGCATCCATATTCCAGCAGCTGATGCAGAGCCTCTTAAGCTAAAGAAAAGCATGGAAAGGAAGAAAAATCAAATAATAAGGAAAACAAATCAAAAGGCTAATAATGAAGAAGATCCATAGCATTCTTGCCTTCCAGTGGCTCTGCCAAGCTGTGGTATAAAGGACTAGAAAGAACTGAATGAAGACATTTCAGAGAGCAGGTTTTGAAAAAGTTTTATGCTTCTGCAAACTGGGCAGTACCTTAGAGTCCAGTTCGTGCTGCCATAAAAGTCAGAGTCAGTGTTGGAATGAGATCTTGCTGTGTGGCTTTGAAATGCCTTTGAAATACCTGAATACATAGAAATATCCTCCAAAGCAGAGAAAGATTCTGCTTTCCTGAGAATGCTGGTTATTAGCAGTCTCACAGTAAGTGAGTGTAGGTGGGAGGTTTCTTGTATGGCACAAAGACCAATTACACCCTCTTCATTGTCTCCAATATTCTACTACAGAAGGTGCAAAAAGATATTAGGTCTGACATATAAATGATCTTTGTAAAATATGTATCTATATTTATAAGAAGTACAAGGATCCATCCTTTCCCCACTGAGCTGAACACCTTTTATTCTCATTATGAATTTATTAGTAGTGCAGGATGTTCAGCAGTACAAAAGAATGTTCTTTTTATCAGTGTTCTGGTAGGTTCTGCCTTTGTTTTAAGGAAAAATATTGCTCCTCGGTTTTGGAATAAAGCTAAATGAGAAATGTTGAGAAAGGCAGACATCCATGAGAGATGCCTCTGGCACAATTGGAAACAAGTGGATGCACTGTTAGTGTGGTTCCAGAAGCTCATTCACAGGGTAGTTCAGCAGCATCCTCAGACTAACACAAGCTCAGGGGCGTGGGTATCAGCCTGGACCCTCCTGGCTGACAGATACTTTGAAAGATGTAAGTTTATTTTTTCCTAGCAAAAAAAATCTGGCTGAGAGAGAGATGTGTTGTCTCCTATTTTCCTTTCTCGAGGTATTTTGCCACGACTTAGCCCTAGCTGAGATGAATGACATAGTTGGGTTCAAATTGTCAATTTGCCTTTTCGTTCCACAAAAGTAGTTGAAAAAGAAAAGCTAGAAGTTATATTGGTCTCCATATTCAGCATACAAGTAAAGAATTGCAAAAGCTTGGTGAACTGTAGAAGTCAAATTACACATAAACCTCTGTAGCTGTTTCTGTCAAAGGAGAAAATGGAAACTAGAAAACAGCAGCATTTCTGTGGCCAGCATTTAGGATGCTTAGGAAAGAAAGAATAATGGACGCACTTGTCATAAGCTGGAAAACAGATTTAGTGTTTATAACAGGACTAAGGTAAACAAACAAGATCAAACAAGAGCTGAGCAGGCTTCTGTGTAACCCGATGCCACATGAAGTGCAATTGCTGAAAGGAATCTGCGAGAGGGGGAACCAAACTGAGCAGACGAGACAGACGGCATAGCCTGACTTCAGCGCTTTCTGATGACACCGAAGATTTGCACTTGTTTTGGCAGCTGATTTGGTGTTTTCCCCTGTTGAAAATGAGCTGGGCAAGTGCATTGTGTGCATCTCTTGCACCTCTGATCTGCAGATTCTAGATTAAACGTGTTCTTGGCACACAAATAATGTCCAGCTCTTCATGCACAGTGACTCACCAGGGTGGGAGTTAGGAACAGAGTTAAGAGTTGAGGTGTCTGTATTTTTATGGAAAATGTCTCAGGGTTGGTATCTGATATTTTGTCTTTGTGGTTCCTTGCTTATTTAGTGGAGTAAATTTGCTTTTTCTTCTTTTCTTTTGTTTGTCTTCTGCGATTTTTCTGTCTGGTGATATATTAGGCTTTAAATGTGGACAGCACTAACTGAATAGTATTACCATCCCATTCTCATATTCTCAGCTAGTAGTAAACATAAAGGGAGGTTACTCTGCAGTATACTGAGTACATGCATACATTGAAAAGTTGCTAGCACACTGTAATATGACTTTTTTATTTTTATTTGGGCAATTTATATAACTTTCTCATGTAAAAGAGCTCTCATTCAGCTTCTTGCCATACCCAGAAGTACAGTAATACCTTGACAGTCAGGGAAATGTAATAAAAAGCACTGCTGATGTGCAAATGTATTGGAAGGAAGTGATAGGCACAGGAACTATCTTGGTTTTCAGCATTTGTTTTTCTATAATGTAACTTTTAGCTGTCCCCAAGCATATTCCCTGTCATTCCTGTATGGTCACAGTTCAGTTGCTCAGGTTTAGCTTTCTGGTGTTTTTTGAGCCCTGGAAGTTTCACCACTCTGTGCTCTAAAATTGTCCTTGCAAGGAATATAAGGCTCTCCTTTACATAATTATTCCTGTAAGTGGGAAAATCGATTACAGCAAAGTCTAAGACCCACGAGGTCAGATTTCAAGATGAAAGTGCGGAATTATGAGGAAATTCTGTGGTCTTCTTTCTGTTTTATCATATATCTAGTCTAGGGAAGCATGAATTCAATAATTATAATGTTCTTAGTATGTGTCTTAATGCTCTTCTAACCTACTAATTTTCGGATATGCCAAAATGCATGCAAAACATAGTAAAAACTGGGTTGCAAGGATTCTTCTTTACTACCCTTTGGTATTTAGGCAAGGACCATCTGTGTAAGTCATCATAGTAGCTTTACACTGGTCAGTTTGTATTTGATAAAAGCTAAAAATATTTTCCAGTCCTTATCTGTAACACTGTAGTCAGGAGACACTATTTTTTGCAGAAGAAAGGGCCATTGATCACGTTTAAATATCATCATAGCAAAAAGCAGTCAAAACAAAGCCTACTGAAAACTGCCTTCCAGGAACACAGGAGGAACTGGTGACACAAATCCCTCCTCCAGTACCTTTGTGCTGGATTTACAGCATTGTGGAATATATTCACTTTACTCTGCTCAGCAGCACAGCCCTGCATCCTGACAGCTGAGTAATGTTCTGCTCACATCTTCCCTTGTAAAATGAAAAAAGTAGATAATTTAATATTGATGTGACAAGTGCAAGATAGATTTCTACCCAGCACAGTTCACTGCTGAAAGTATTAGGTTGAAAACCTTCTTTAAAGACAACCAGATTCTTAAATTCCCCCCAATCCCAATTTCCCCCTGCCCCAATTAAACACAATACAGAGAAAACTAAAAAACTAAATTAGGTCTTTGATCATTTCAGTATGAAGAAAAAACTCTTCTGTCTCCTGTTCCACAAAATAAACCAGCATCTGTTATTTCTGCCAAAGAACAGCCTTTCTGCCAGACATGTGAGATACAATGGATGTATGTTTCCAGTGCTGATATTTTTGATCCATCACTGATTTTCTTTTTTTGTAATTTTTACTCACTCTTGAATCACAGATGCAGTTTACTGCTACGTCTTGTGGCCACTGTGGTTGGTACCAAATTAAGGTTATTGCCTTCCGAGGCGAGGCATGACAAATTCTTCCAATCCAAATTACATTTCTGAGTTTGGCAGGGTCTGCACTTGGATTTCACCAGCTTCTTCAAAGAAACACCTTGGGCAATCCCCATACCAACATGTGCCTCAGACATGCTGAACACACAGCCTTGTTGGGCTGTCCTGATGCTGCAGTAGGAGTGTTATATCCTGTTCTCTGGTCTTCAATCCATTTCTGTCCCCCTCAAGCTTTGGTGCTTGAGGCAAGCTGTGCTGCTCCTCTGTCCCTCTCAGCCAGCCAGGCACCTTCTTATCCCCAAGACAAATCAGAAGTGAAACAGAGCTGTGACTGGTGTGGGAAGTCCATAAGTCTTTGAGGGATGAGGTTGTGTTGAGGTGAGGAGAGTTTAACAAGAGACCCAGAACCGCTGTGGAAGCTGCGCCTTTGGTAACAGCAAAATCAGATTGAATCTCATTCAAAAGGGAAAGGTAGAGGTTAGCATGGAATTCCGCTCCTCTAAATCCCACTGAGCTTCTCCCAAAGTCTTTAATAGCATCATGGATTTGTTATGTTCTTATACTGTCTCTTAAAGTCAGTGTTGTGAAAGATCTTAAATGGTTGTGACCAATCACTAAAATGATTTTATAGTACCTATTTCTGGTTAAGGTTATCCAGTAGCAGAATTTGAAATTGCCTTCTCTTTTTATGAAGTTGAGAGCAGATTTACCATGAAGTTCGATGGGTGAAATGTTAGCCTACTACCAAACATTAAACACCCTCATGTTTGCTGCTCTGGTGTGTATCTTTCAACCTGGAGTTTTTCATGCGCAATTATCTGTGTCAAAGGAGTAACTTTTCTTCTGTGCACTTGGTGTAGTACATATGCACTGCTTCTATGAGATGCACTGTGCTCAAATGTCCCCACACCAAGGAAGGAATACAAATTAAAAGATTAAATACAAAAGACCTCTCTTAATGTTTTCACCAATATCCTGCTTACAAATGACTCAAACACACTAGTTAAGGAAAAAACTAATCTCTTCAAACCAAAAGGACTATTTTCATCTAAAAACACTTTTAACAGTTTTACTGAAAAATTCATAAAGATTGACTGTTTGCCCAAGCTTGTAGTGCTGTTCTATTGACTCTCTGCTCAGCCCTGCACAGATGGTAACTCCCATTCACTTTGATGGGAGATTTGCCTGGGGTAGGACTGCAGAACTGATGCCCAGGATGTTAATTAAATGTACAGTCAGCTGGCCAAAAAATAGTTGGTTGAGTCATAAGGACAGCTCTTCCTAGCTTACCTAGGAATACTTCTCAGTATATAATTAAACCACAAAAACTGACATCAAAGTAACGATAAGGGCCTAATGTAATGCACCTAACCGAGGAAATTCAGGCCAGCATTCCTTCCTTTGATCACCCAACTGGGCCAAGCTAGCACACAAGTCTGGGTCTGGATACTCCCTTTCTCAAGCACTGGCAGAGGTGAAGGAGGTAAAACTGATGGAACTGGCTAGATTGGATGAACTGGTTGGAAGGTAACAGTTTTTGTTGCACATACCTGCAGAATCCCTTCGCAATTAAAATGCGGGATCTTTAGTTAAAAGATTTTTCCAGGGTGTGAAGGAATGCACAGAGACAGAATATGCTCAGAGACAGCACACCTTTATAACTTGATCTGCATACTTCATACCACTCCAAACTCCATGAATTTCTGTATCAGTGCAATGAGGTTTTGTTTTTTTTTTCCTTGGATGTGATTTCTTTACAGTGGGAAAAAGTTGGGGCAAGTGTAGGGATAACACCCCCTGGGTGTAAAACTGCTCAGGAGGGCTCTTTGCAGACACAAAAAGCCTAGGAACTGTGTTTCTATCCCATATCTCTTGAAGCAAGAGATCTTAACTATAGAGATGCTTTAAAGCATTCTTGTATCACATAACATTGCCTTAAACAAGATGGAAAAACAAGATCTAGAAGAAGATCTCCTATGGAGTATTAGCAAAATGAGCTGGGAAACCAAAGTCAAAGGATAGTTACCAATGATTTACTGAAAATAGAAAAGGATATATCAAATGTGGTTCCATACAGATTTGTCCTGAGCCAGATACTGTTAAATGTTTTCATTAGTGAGCTCATTGATAGGATAAGGAATGTTCATAATTAATTTGCAGATGCCACAAAGCTTTGAAGACTCCAGGTATAGAGGAGAACATGATTAGAAGTCCAAGGGATCTTTAAAAATTAGAAAGATGGAATGAAAAAAAAACCCAGGATGCAATTAAAATAAGTCCATTTTCCGTACTTGGACAAGAAGAGTCATTCATAGAATCAACTCAGTGAGAAACAACCAACCAATTTACAGTCATAAAGGAAAGGAGTTAATGGTTGTGGCTGTCTGCAGCTTGAACATTAATGAGGAATGCCATACTAGTGTAAAAACAGTGGAGGGGAGAAATTTTGAGTTCTAAAAACAGGAGCGCAGTCTGCAAAACGAGTGAAGTATTTCTTCTCTTTTGCAGCTGTGAAAAGTTCTAAGGTTTAATTCTCACATGCACCAGAACAAAGCAATATAGCGACCTATGAGAAAAGATTACAAAGGGTTGGGTTGTTTAGACTAGAGGTTAAAACACTGAGTAGAAACATGATAGCAGTCTTCAAATACAGAAAAAAGCTGGTGCAATGCTAAAGGGAATAACCTTGTGGACAGGATAGAGTGAGTGATTCAAGCACAAAACAAAATGTTTCAGTAGGCTTTAGGCAAAAGCTTTTTTTAGCAATAAAGCTAGTTAACACAAATTGGTGTAGAACTGTTACTTTTTTCATTAAGCTGAGGTTAGAAAAAGTGCCGGTCTGAATGAGAAGGATATAGTTCAGGATGTCTTGGTGTAGCCCAACATTTCTTCTTGAAGTTCCTTCCTGTTTTGTAGCATTCTCTGAGCTGTTAGGAATCTCTCCAGGAGACTTGTTTCTCTGCTTACCTTGAGCTGGCCCTGACTGCTAGGTTTAAATCACTCTAAGAGCTTCCTGAGGCTCTTATGATCCATATGTTGGAGATGCAGGTATCCCACTCTTTCTTTGGCCAGCTTTCTGGGTTAGCCAGTACAGATTTTCCATAATTGGGATTACATGATGGAGTTGGCAACTAGTTGTTGTTTTGGATTTTTCATAAATATTGGCCTTGAAGCACTTGTGAGAATGAATCAGTGAGGCTGTTTGTCTTTAAAAGACTTGTTTGTTACACTAAATATCTGGCTGGTCTGATGTTGTCCTGGCCACGTGGAAGGCTGCTAGGTTTTCCTATGGAGCAAGCACATGTTTTCAGTGAGAATGACCTTCCTTCCAGATCAGCAGCAACAAGAACAATTGTGTTTGTCCTCAACACCAGCCCTCAACATATTAAGTGCAAGTGGTTAAAGGTACAGCCTTTACAGCTTAAATACTGAGTTAAGTAAAAGTTATGTAAGGTCATAGAAAAACAGTAAACACCAAAAGACTGAAACCCATGGTACTTATCACTGGATGATACCAACTCAATCAAGCATGAGACACATGAGCTGGATGTAGACAGATAATTGTATTTCTCTAGGCTCTATTTGATTTTAAAATAACACTAAAATTTGGTTTCAGACAGTAGAAGTCAGTGAAAAGTGCTCCAGTGGTATTGTGTACAACCTGCTTGGAGTTCTTGGGTAAAGATTTTCTTCTCTAGAACAAATTATTTTCCTTCTGCTAATAAGAAAAACAAGGGGAAACAGATTGCAAGATCTTAATAGGCTTTTTTTTTTTTTTTCCACTGGGTTTCGTGCCAAATTCTATCCTCGCATGAGTTCTTGAAACCTCTGATTTCACAGGGACTTCGTGGCTTTAAAAGAATAGATTTCTTGGTCTTCATGTCTAAAAAGCTTCCTTCTTATAAAGTGCTTTACACATGGAATGGCTGCTGAAGCAAATTGACTAGAATGGTAGTCAATTTTACACTGCTGCCCTCCCACCTGAAAAGCACTTTCAATGCCCTACAGAGAAAAGAAATGAAAGAGGAGGGGTAGACACTTGCACATACACACAGAGAGAGAAAAGATGCTTGCAAAGAAGGCTTTTAAAAGTGAGCAAAAATGAACTGGTGCTGTCTGCTCTCTGTCCTACATTTTTGTCATGCTGATTGGGGAGAGGTGTTTCTACAGGGTGGAGCATATCCAGTGAATGCACATTGAGCCAAATTTGGTTCTTATCTGCACTAGGACGGTACCTTCAAATAGCTTTGCTTAAGGGCTAGAATATTCCCAAGTGACATCTAGGGAAAGTGAAGATTTTACGTTTAAATCAAGTTTTGAAAGATGCATACCTGCATAATGTCTTCCTGTATTGTCATTTTTAGGGACATATTTTGTACTGATGTTAATTCAGCATATCTCTGCTGAGTATATTACAATTATATCAGTTCTATATCAGCAAAGTTTCTAGTCCCACATCATCAAACCAATCTACAAGCTTTAACAAACATTGACCAGGTGTCTTTAGCTAAAAGTAAAATGATGACTTGTGTGCAGAAGGCTCCTGACAGCTCTGACCAGCAGTGTTCATGAAGCTTCGATTGTGAAAGTCTATTCTAGAAAATAATCTTCAGAATGTGTGGTCAAACAGGAGTGCTGCTAATGCAGCAGCCACGTTAGAGAGTGAGAACAGGAGTGATGGGAGACCATGCCAGGAAAATATGTTGATTATGCAAGGTCTCTATCTTTTGCAACAAGAACGGTGTAGTGGTATGACATAAGATTGAACAGCTGTTTCTCTGAACATTTCAGAGTTTTTGGAATGTATTTTAAGGATATCTTCTGTGTCCAAAAGGCAGCCTGTTTGGGGCTGTTCTTGAGTACTCTGATTTTATTTTCAGGGGTGTAACAGAAAGGGATACACACAATACGATGACTGCAAATGTTACCCTATCTGGATAAAGTCTGTTTTCAAGGATTTTATCTGATTTTAGAGCTCAGGAAAAAATTTAAACCCCTTCTCAGAATTTCACATCACTATGGGAAGCCTATTCTGAATTTATTTTCAGATAAATTTTCTTCTTTTACATATACTGAGGCTGTTTGAGTACTGGTGATGGTGACAGCCTTTACAGTGTTATCATTGATTTTCATTTTTTCATCTGAAAAAGTTTTTTGTTTGATAGTGTCTCTAAGGAAGTGTTTCTCTTTACAAATGTTGATTCTGTATTCCTCATTGGTTGAAGATAATGAGCAGATTCTCAGATATGGTAAATGGTCATAGTTTCATTGACTGATATGCTGATTTAGACAATCTGACTGACTAATTGTAATAACATGTATTTTTTTTTGATTGGTAGCAATCATTAGCTTACATTAAAAATAATGTAAGATTTCTATCATCAAAGCATTAGAGTTATACGTTATCTTTAGAAGAACACTATGTTCTTCTGTATGATTTATTTTCATTCATAAGGAAATGAATGTAATCAATTCTTTCTACCCTGTTCATTTTAATTGGGTAAACATCTGGATCTATATTAATTATGTCTAAATCTTTAATTTTATTAGTTAGATATGATCTAAACATTGCAGAATCTTGTTCATTGGAACATCCATTTAATGAAACTTCTTCTTACCCAAAACTCGGACTATGTGTCCCAATATGTTTAATTTTTATTGGACATTCATTATTTATGGGTAGCATATCCCCTTCTGATCAGGGTTATAGGAGTTAAAAACATTTTACACACCAAGCATTCTATGGTCTTTGAATTCTGTCCTGAATACAGTGTTCTTTAATTTTCAGTCAATAGTGAAATTATTTAGTATCTGTTGTGTTCTTTATTTTTCATTTGATCCCTCTTCTATTCCTCGTCACCTGGTCATAAATCAGTACCAGAACCCAGCCTTCAGATTGCAAAGTTAGTATTTTAGTAAAATCTTTGGCAAATTAAATGGAGATCTGTGTCAGTAACAACTGCTAATGTGCAAGTCATTTCTGTCCATGTGGATCATACCAAAGAAATTCAGACATCAGACAGGGTCACATTATACTTTTGAGTTCATTTGCTATTTCTGTTTTGTATTTTTCATCCCCTTGGTCAACAATTCCAGAGAAAGTGATACGTGTATGATCTCAGAAGCTACACAGCTCATTACCTGCAATACAGCTGACAATCTGATTTCAAGGGCTTGTTTCTTAAGTTAGCAGATTTTTAGCACAGCCTAAGACACTTCAGACCCCAGATGTGTGAAGGAATAAAAGAAAGAGAGCACTCTTGCCTGCTCCTATTCTGGGGCTCCCCGAGGAGCTGCAGTTATCCTTGAAAGCTTCTGCGCTAATGCAGCCACTGGTATGAGGAGGAGCCTGCTCAGCTGCCCCAGGCACAGCAGAATGAAGGCAGGCTTTCAGAAATCTAGGGAGAAAAGGCACAGGAAAGGTGCTGGCACTGATGTTTAGCTGAAATTTTAGAGTTCATAAACTCAAAAAGCACTACAACCTGAGTGGATGTTGTAACTGGTGTATGCTTTCCATAATCAATCTGAACTAAAACCACTGAGTTCAATGCAGCTCTAACAAGGACTCACTAAAGCCAGGAGATGAGGTCACTTGAAAAAGCAAAAGAATTTAAGTAGGCTTGTGCTTTATGAAAGCGGGGAGCAAACTATAAAAGAGCAATTTTCGATCTGCAGCTGAATTAACCAGGAAAATACAGTTTGCCAGTTATGGGCTCTGCTGAATCCAGGCTTGTCACTGTGGTGAAGAGGCTCTTTCTCAGAGGACAAACACCCCTAGAGCCAAGGGAGAATGGTTTTGTGGCTGGCCACGTGAGCTTTTGCTGAAATACCAGTTCAAGCACAGAAGCCTGACCTATGACTTTCTCTGTGAGTGTTTTTGAGGCAAAGTCATGCATATTCTGCAATGAATGGAACCTGAAATGTGGAGGCTCAGCATTGCTACTAGCAGTGAAGTACCTTACTATAAATAGTGTATTTCAGTCGATTTTAATCCTGAGAAACAGCATTTATCTCATGACAGCTCCTTCTCTTCTTTTTTCTCCTTATGTAAACTGCTTCCTCAGAGATCAATTCAAACAGATATACAAACACATTAACTTATTAAATAATAATTATGGCAGTGTAAGCAATATAACAAATGATAGAACACGTTAAGAAATATATCCATCCTCATCAAATGCTGAGATTTGTAATAACCTGCTCTGACTATACTTTCATTGTAGTCATTCAGTGTAGTCTCACCTGTTTCACCTGTTGCTTTTTTTACTGTCATAAAATTGTAAACTACAATTACGCTTTGGTCTTCAGCCATACCGTGTTGTACCACACGCACTGAAGGCACGGCACATGAGCAGAGCCCAATCCATCTGCATATTTACACATATGTCTGCCTTTAAACATGCAAACTTCGTGCTGACTTGCATCCTACCTTCTCAGATGATGTCTTAACCTCTTTGCTTGACTGTGCTCTGAGTTTTTGAAATTTATGCCTCCTGGTGAGAAAAGAAACCGAAGGCTTGGGTGACATTCACACATCCATCGTGCAAATACTGTCTGTACCTGTGAGCTGCCTGTGCTATTGGATCTCCTGCCTTGATACGAATGCCTTTTTAGGTGCCCTAGCTGGGAAGCCACTTAGAAATTGTGAGGCACTGCTATCAAAACCAAAAATACATGAATTGGGTGTCTTGTCAGCTAATACCTCTCGCTCTAATGACAACGGAGCCTGCTGACACGTGTGGTTGTGGCAAAGAAGGCTGTGCAGTGTGAATGGAGCAGCTGCTGCTGATCAGGGAGGGAAATCAATGACTCAGCATCCATCAGAAGCATCCTCCTGCTGGCCACCACTGCCAAGTGCCGACTCATCGATTTTCCTCCCTGCTAGGCAAAGACTGCTCTATTTTCTTTACAGCGAGCTTTAAAATGTTTCCAGTGCTCTGTATGCAGCTGTCAGCTCCCCTTGGTGGGTCTCAGTAGGAGCACCCCAACACATGAATTGCTTTGGGGCTGGGGCATAAATCTCAAATTCGCCCAATGCAGATTTTTCAAAGTGCCTGAAGCTCAGCGTGTGTGAATCTACAAATCAGCCTATCTGCCCCAATCAGCACAAATGAGATGTTCTGCTTCCCATAAGCTCACTAATTTTTATTTTTTTTTTCTCTTGTGAAGTGGCAAATGGAGCACAATATGCATGGCTCACAGATTCACAGTCACTGAAACAAATCCAACAGCATGCAGTTGTCATCAAGAAATATGTCTAGGAAAACCTCTCTAGCCACACAGTTTCAGCACAGTCCTTCAACATTCAGACAAAGGGATTGCCATATATAGTGCACATGAGGAGTGCTGTCCTTTGATTTCTTCTTCTCTTCCTTGCAGTTGCTCTCCATTGTCCTTCAGTCTTGAGTATCTTCTTTATTTAAGGAGACC
This sequence comes from Brachypodius melanocephalos, assembly GCA_013398615.1. NCBI lineage: Eukaryota > Metazoa > Chordata > Aves > Passeriformes > Pycnonotidae > Brachypodius > Brachypodius melanocephalos. Next base: position 3,712,699 of record VZSR01002045.1, read on the forward strand.
CTGGAAATCAAAAATAGAGTCAGAAAAGGAGTCTTTGTCTGCCAGTAGGAAAATCTCGTGAGTCATGTTTTCCCAAATCTTTCACAAAATTCAGACAGAATTCAGCTCACGGCTTCAATTTCAGAAATGCTGTGAAGGTGACTACAGACAATGATGTTAATTCACAATTTGAAAAACTCATTTACCCTGAAATGTGTGATATATTCACATACATCTCTTTTCCGTTTCATTTGCAAAGAGCTACAGAATTGTGGAGTTGAACAGTAAAGCTTGAAAGCTTTCAGTTCCATTCCATTTTGAAGATGCAAATGAGACAAGTTCTGAAATCTGCAACCCAGCTTCTACTTGCTGATTTTAATCTAAGAAATGGCATATTTACTAGAATGCTTACTGAAACAGGAGATTTACTTAAAACCAGTATCTCACTGTATTGGAGTTGCAAAGATTTTTCAGACCTGTAACATTGCTGTTCTCTTCAGAAACAAGGAAATATGCAAATAAGTTGTTATTTATAATAGCTGCTGCTTGCTATGTTTGTAAAATAATTATATTTACCAGTTAATTGACCTTGTGTGCACAATAGGGACAAAAATAAAGAAATGATGCATGGAAATTTAGAGTAACAATGGATTGGATTGGTTTGGAAAAATATATTAACTGTTAATTTTCAAAAATAGCGAGCATTTAATTGCTGCTGTAATGAACAGCAGAATGAAAATTTCTGTTTTACTCTGGCAACCATACTGTGTTAACATAATACATCACAAGTCAAAGCAGACCACTTGATTGCAGTGTTTGTGCTGCAGTAAATACACTTCTGGTTTAATGTTAAATTTTCATCTCAAATGTTCTTACAGGAATGCAGATGTTGTCCTATTTGTTGCTCTTGTTAAGATCTCTGTCATGTGAGTGCCAGTGCGTGTAGTAACACCTAATAAATTATGTAAAGTGTTGCAGTGTGCTGCACTTGTATGACCATTTCAATATACTGTAATTGTTTTCCACACTTCCCCCCACAGGTTAGTCTGGCTTCCAGCAGAGGTAGAAGTGAATAACAAGCCAATCAACATGCAAAATATTGAACAGAGCAGCTCAGCACAGAGCCATCAGCCAAACCTGAGATGAGCATGTGGCTGCAGACAGGATGGTGAGTCTTGGCTTGGCTTCCTCAGCCTTGCACGTCTCTCCCTGTATCTCCTGAATCACATTTCTGTTGTTTGTTGGTCAAAATGAGCTGTTCCTCAAGTCAGCACTGGATGATTAATGCAGTGACAGAAGCAAGGCCAGTTTGTGTTATGGCCAGGTACCAGTGAGGGTCTTCATTTTGCATGTTTGGAGCTTTGGAATTGTATCCCAAGGGAATAAGTGTGAGCCCCAGTCTTGACCCAAGATGGTAAAAGCAGGTGATGTGGGGATATTGGGGATATGGACTGGTCATGCTGAGTGGCCCTTGCAGTGTTCAGCACCCAGGACCCTACTGTGACATGTAAAGCACTTGGTCTGGGTTTACATGAGGGAGTTTGATCTCATTACAGTGTGTCATTCTGTACCTCATTCCCTTCTGCTTCAGTAGGTTTGACTTGAGGAACCCATTGTCCAAAGGCATTTAGTTTGTGGCTCAGAGAGTTTTCTGTTGAACAAACCCAGGACTGTTATTTGTAGGGGTACTTGGAGGACCTGCTTTTGGTAGATGTTCTGGCCTTTGCCTTTGGAGCAAAGTGAGAGCCTGCTGGCATGAGGAAGCTCTTTTCTCTGGTGAGAACTGAGCTGAGGCCACTGGGCTCCCTCTGGATGGGCTACCCTTTAAAGATTTTACAAAGTGGCAAATTTCAGCCTGTGGAGTTTTAACCAGTGATTTGAAAATGAAAACCTCTGAATTGCATCACAAATGCTCTGAAGCATCCAGCACTCTTCTTGTTTCTAACTCAATTTTTTAGCATTTCTGGAATTCACATTAGCTACCGTAAGACTAGATGGGTAACTGCCCATAATTTGGCTCAGCTCTCAAACAGTCAGATATCTACAAGTTGGGAAGCATTGACTTTTGCCTGTGTAGGTTGGTTCCTTTCTGTGAGACAAGTAGAATGTTTTTGCTGTATCTTCTCCAGAAATGAATATTTTACAATCCTCCTCTAGTGCCAGAACACCCTTATGAAAGCAGCTAACCTGTGCTAATGACTGTTTAAAAATGGGGGAAAAGAAATGAACACAGGAACTTATCTTCTCTGAATTTATGGCATTGCAGTCCTTCCCATGGCAACACAGATAGTCAGATGGTTCGGTAGCAAAGTACAAGCAGGAAGAAAAGGCAAACAATGACAGAGAAAGAAAAGAAAGGGAAAGAAAACAATGTGATTTTCTCTAAAAATATAATAACTAAATGGTAGAAGAAAATCCATATAAATGGTATTGTCTACTTGTGAAGAATATCCTTCATGTATTCATTTCTTTCTATTAGACTAGCTTGTCTAAAACATATACAGAAAGCCCTTTAATATCCCATTATGCTGTATACTGAAGCATTCAGGTCTAATACTATTACTGATAAAGAAACCAAAAGCATATTTACAGAGACTGAATGTCTATAAAGAGCAGATCAAGCAAGTCTCTTGAGAGAGGAAAGTCCCATATCAGATTATTGTGTGAAAAAAATAGCATGCTCATCCCAATTACAGCACCAATTTGGTTTATTTAAAAAGGAAGTAATTCTGGGTTTATATCATAAAATCACTTTTTTTAAGCCTGTAAACATCCAATAAATTAAATTTTTAGATAAGATCCATTTTGCAAAAGGCTATTTATGAAAAGCTTCAAATAATAATTAGAGAGGATTTAATAACCTAATCACTGACTAATGCTAGCACACAGTAAGTACACTGAATTAGATCCTTTTGTGGAGTTACTGTTTTACCTCATCTCATTTGGCAGTTTATTATACAATGCAAGTTGCTCAAGCCTATAATCCCTACACCACTGAAGGTATGTAGCAGAAAAATTCTGATTGTAGTCTCTTGAGTTAACAAAGAAAAAATCTGGAAAAGTGTTTGTCAGGATAACAGTCTAGCTGAACCTAATGCAAAAGCAAAATACAATATTATACTGTAAATTTATGAATGTTAACATCTGAAACATAAAAGAAAGTTATGCTGCTTAGCAAAAGCATAGATTAAATATTGTCAGTATGGTATGGAATATTAAAGCTTTTCCTTTAAAACTACGTGCATATTTTGGTTTATGTTAACTGTAGTGCTCTATTTAGTATGTCTACTAAGTGCTCTACTAGTGCTCTACTAATACATTTTAGGTATTCTACTAAAGTTAATATGAGTCCTTTTGTTTATTTTAATGCACTTTGAGCCAGGCTCTGGAATTAATTTCATTCTTGATCATCCAATTTACCTCTGAATAAAAATGACTGAAATGTCACCCTGAGCCTGGCAGGAGAGAGAGAGAGAGAGGGGTGATGGCCCAAAACCAGAAGCACAACACAGTACAAGTCATATGCCTTAGAACTAAAACTACCACTTTACTACTTGAATCTTTTCTAGTGAGATTTAATTTAATTTTTAAGAACTTCAGGGCAGGTTAATGAAGGTCTACTCGCATAATAGACACAAGATATTTAAAATGGGTCAAACCAAAACCCTGCCCAGGCCATTGCAATACTTTGGGACTTTAAAATCCTGGACCAAACTTCTTGTGTTAACAATGCTTGGCCATTGTTGCTCTTAGCACTGATGCTCTTGGTTCTGAGTGTTCTGGCACATCCATCTGCTGGTCACAGATACACCACAGAGCACTCCAGGGCAGCAGCACACCCTGGACAGTGAAGTTACATTTTACTGTGTGTACTAGAATGTAGGAGAGCACTGAAGTAGTTAAGAGAAGGCAGAAGAGGAAAAATACAAATACAATCAAGCAGAACTGTAGAGCAGTGTATGTATGTGGAGATTAGGGAACAGATCCCTCATTTTGGAGCTGTCCTCAAGGAGGAAAAAGAAAGATTAAAAACCTTCAGATCAACAACGTGACCATTTCCATAGGTACTCTTCTGGTGCCATTGGAAAGTTTCCACTGAAGCAAACTACAGTGATGCAGTCACAAAGATCTGGCTCTTAACAGCTCCAAGTGGTGTGTGCCCTTCAAATTCCACCTGAAAGGCAGTCAGGTACCCATAATGGGAAAGTGAAAACTGAGAGAGCATTTTTAGGTTTTGAACAAAAGAGGTTTAAAATACGTCTGTATATATATGCCTGACAAAAAGCTAGCCCTTAAAACCCTTTGTAATTGCATGCATTATATTTGTGGAAGTGTCTTATTGCCACTGCATTGCTATTAAAATGCAAAGCAAGTGCAAGCATGTCATGTTTATTAAACCACTAAAAAAAAAAAGTTCCGACAGTGTTATGACTTCAGTTTTCAAAGCATATAAATGGGCAGGGCAAAAAAGGGGGAGGAATCAGAAACCAAACTCTCAGTTCACTCTTTCATGCCTCATTATTGGAACAAGCAGGGTGGAATATGTAGTCCTTTGAGATGTCTGCAATAATATCCTTAAGATTTAGAATAAATGATCTCAAAGTACGCTGCAAATGTAACAGTTTGATATCAGACTTAAGCACAAGATGATTACAGCTATAGCTGAGATTTCCTAGGCAAAAGGCTTGCAGCAAGGGAGGAATATGTTCTTTTTTTTCCCCTAAGAAATGGCAAAGAAATCATAGGTGTGCAGGCTGTAATTATGCAGGCTGAAATGAGGCCAGTTCATTACAGCTAATTCCTTATTCTTTACAAAAAGTGCTGCAGATGATTAGATTGTCAGCTTCAAGTATCATCTGCAAGGTGGCAGCTCCAGTAGCTTGTCCAACAGTGTCCAGTTTTCAGAGCCTGGCAGGGCAGCATGCAGCATTTCCCCTGATTTTTTTGTGACCCCATATTCCACAGCAGTGGAGCTGGAGATCCAGTGCCTTCTCATTCATGCTTTCAGCCTAAAGTTTCCATTTATTAAATCAGCCCTTCCATTATCATCATTTATGTACTATTCATACATCATTTCTATCTATTGTAGTACCTCTTCCCAGGATTTAAATAACTCTGGCACCGAATAGCTTGTGCAATCTGAACAAATAGTCTTAAACTATCAGAATAGCTTTATCTAAAACATACAAACAGATAAAAGGAAGAGCATTGTTTGTGTTCTTTTTTTGTGTTTTGTGAATAAGAGCTATGCAGGAATAGAGATACTCAGCATTGAGTACATCCTGGCAACAGACAGATGCAGCCCCAGCAGATGAAGGAAGTTGCTCTGACTTCAAAATGAACTCTCTCTGCAAGTTCTGGAAATGGTCTTCACTGTCCAATTAATTACATATCTTTGTATTTATTATTATATGTAAGATGTTGCTGAAGATCTGATAACCTTGGGCTTATTTAAACTTCTAGCTCTTTAGGGTACTTTTCTGGGTAACATTTACTCTACTTTAGCTGTTTCTTTTACAATCTTCAGCCAGTCAGATGTTGCCAGTCCAGCATCATATCTGGATTTTTAACTTGAAAAACTGCATTGCTGCCATTTCTTTGCATCAGAACTGCTGGTTGTTGTGCAACATCCCAAATAGTTCTGAGATCATGAGATAAAAATAGACCATTGGGAATCCAGCAGAGATTAAGCCACCAACCACACATAATTCTTGCACTCTAAAGATTCCATTGCAGATGCAGTTTTTGGGAGAATGTACAAAAAGAAGATTCTTTAAAACTAAAGCTAGGCTCAAACTTGGAAGCTCCTCTTCAAAAAGCAGAGAGGTCTGCTGTGCTGGGGGAGTTGTTCTAGAAAAGAATGGACATGGGGAGAGTATGAGTGATGTCCAGGACCTCCTTCAAGTTCCTGCTTTTCCTCAGCAGCTCTAGGAGAGCTGAGAGGGGAATCTGGTCAATGCAAGCAGTGGTAGAAAGCACTTCAACTTGTTTTCTCAGATCCCAGCAGAGCAGAAGGTGCAATATATATCTCCCTCTCCTTGTGTATGCCTAAAGATTTCATCCAGAATTCTGCTGGAAAAGTAAAATAAGAAGCACTGGCGTCTATAATCTTTGATATAATGTGTAATGACCCAAGTTGAGCTATGGCAAGCCCTCGCTTACAGTATCTGTGGAAAAAGGGAATGAAGAGCAGCTGCTATTTAGACATGTTTTTCAATTACATTAGTTTTGTTTCATTTAATTTCAAAGTGCATGTTGAGTTGTGATGAATATATATCCAAGACAGGGATATTTCATTCATACCTTTCATATTTTAGGTAGAAATTTACTTTTCCAAACCTGTTGATTTGTAGGCTTTTGACAATGCAATTCTCAGTCCATTTGAACTCCTTTCTTTCCTTGCACTCTGTTTGGTGTGTGCTTCTCTGCATTCTGAAGTTTCCTTTGTGAAATTACACACTTTTACCTTGATGTTCCTCCTGAAGATGGTTCCTAGCATGTAGGAACCCTCAGTCTGTGTGGAAAGGAGAGCTCATTTCACAGCTTATGAGTAGGTCAGGGGCATTTTTATTGTTGTTTAATCTTTCCTTGGAAAGGTGGTAGAGCCTGCCAAACACAGTGCAGCTGCCACCTTGGCTCTCAGCACTGATATGGCACTGGTACTACATGTAAGAGAATATATCAGCACAAACCTGGTTTCTGCTATCTAACACTGGTGTTTGCCTCTTATCCAAAAGCACCAGAATTCATTCTTGCATCTCCTGTTATAAAGTTGTACCATCCAAAGTTGTTGCAGGCTGTGCACACCTTCCCTCTCTGAGTAGATCTGGCCAGAGAACAAAGGCTTCAAATCCCCAGAACTGTTCAGAATGGAGGGCAGTTTGCTTTTTGCTGTGGAGTTCTCATGTCTGTGATTTGGTGATGTGTGATAATTTAAGGAGGGATGCTCGGCTCTCTGGCAGCAGGCTGGCAGCATTCATTCAATGGTTATTACATTAAGATGATTCAAGGCTGAGAATGCTGATGCCACCCTTCCCCCAGCACTCTGCAGACACACACAGACACATGCACACAGAGTATTATCTCTGTTTGCCTTACTAATGTCATTGTGCAGTATTCCATTTTCCTCTCTCTTCTTGTCCCCAGGGTCTGTAACAAACCCCTGCTGGACCTTTTATCCACCCACTAAGTCCAGATTAATTTATTATACTCCATCTAGTTTTTGAACTGTTCCTTCTAAATGTGTGATGGGGCTTAGGGCTGTGCAAAGGGGATTCAAGGATAAGGGGAGAAAACATCCTCAGGCTGTAGCTTACAGTGAGAGGTTGTGTTACAGTACAAGCACCTCTACTATAATTATGCATAGCCATGGAAGATGATGCAGGAGGAATGACTGATTAGAGCTCATATTTAGCTAAATTAACATCTCAAGTCCATTTTTTTTGGTGTAAATCTGAGTTCATCATAATCTAAAAGCAAATATTTGCCTTTAATATCTCTTATTTATGCATAGAATACAGTGTACTCTTCATTTCCTTCTTAATTATTATTATTTTTTTAAACAGCTTCCAGGCAGAAAGTCAAAGCCTGCTGTGTTTTATATTATACTCTGCAACTCATTTTCCTAGTTTTTTTTTTTTAATCAAACATCTAATTAATCCATGTAATCTGAATACTTTCTGTTTAAATTCAACATGCTAGTAAAAGAATTGAATGAAAATGTTGCTTTTTTTGTTACATCTATGAAAGTAATAGGTAGGTAAAAATATATAGAGATAAAAAGTTGAATACTTTATGCCCAGTGTGTCAATAGTGATTGAAAACAAATAATAACAAGGGTAACTGAGTAGAAAATGTCTGAGAAAAAGATCTTCAGTGGAGTGAAAATTATGCTCCTCATTGTTGCCACCTCATTTTTGCTCATTGCATAACATGAGCTGGGGCTGATGATCCTGCATTGGTACCAATAAAACTGCTATTTCTTTTCCATTTGTGGGGAGTCTCAATATGAGGTTTTTACAGGATCCTGATAAAAAGAAAGCTTCAAAGACTGCTGCAACCCAACCCCCTTTATCTTGGGTTGAACACAATGAATGACTTGTTGTGCTAGAAGTTTCTTTTTCTTTATCTCTGTCTGACTCAGCATCTTCCTCTGGGGAAAACACAAACAAGAGGAGCTGGGGCCAACCATGTATTTAGAAATTAAGTGTGTAACTTCAGGTGGCAAAGTCTGTAATAAAAGAAGGGGATTAGAAAAGTGTGCCTTTTGATGAATTATCACCAGCACAATTCTTAATGGAATGTTTGTCAGGCTTTTGCATGAAATACCAGCAGCTCTTAAACAGCTTTAAAGTTATTACCTAGACAATTTCCAGTAATGATGAAGCTGGAAATCGATGTAGGAAATATTACTATAGAAAAAGTAAAAAGATGCCTCCAAATGGTAATGTACAAACTCTCACAAGGGAAAGCTTACTTGCATATGAAACCTTCCCAGTAGAAACATTATAAATCATACATAAATCAGAGTATGAATGAGAAAAAGAAGAATAACTATCAAGATAAAGTTTAGAATTACTTAAAGTGTTCATGGTTTGGCACAGACAAATGCAGAGAGAACATGTTTGTTAAGCATGGTCAGCAGAAACTTGGCATCTCAGTGGAAGCCTTGAAGTCCTTTTTTTTTGAAAAATGCACTAGATCCATTTCTTTGCCCTCTTTTGCATCTGCACCAAAATCAGTCATGACACATCACTGCTAATGGAGAGCAGTGTAGCAAATGGAGAGCCAGGACCATTTTTTTCCCTCAGGAAATCTCACCTTTGAGGCAGAGTGACTTTTGCTTGGTCTTGCTTTTACCTATTTTTGCAATCGAGCCTACCAAAACAACAAAAAAGGATGTGTGCCTTCCCCTCTGGCATTAGATCCCAGCATGAAATCTCAGCCCTGTTGTACCAGTGGCAAAATTCCAAATGCCTTAAACAGGAGCAGCAGCCTTCTGATCCCCTGTTTCATCAACTTCAAGGAACCTTTTGTTCTTGGTGGTGACTGTTTGCGCTGCAGAAACAAATGGGCACATGTTTTTAAATCTCAGTATTACCAAATCAGTCAGATTTTTTTTCCACATCTAGTTTGAAACCATCCTATGGCTGCGTTCCTGTACCCAGGATCACTTTGTCTTCATGTTGTAGAGAACAGTAACAGGAAGATTGTCTCCATCCTTCTTACAGAGTTTTATAAATTATATGCTGACTGAGATAGAGCAGGTGGCAAAACAAGGGCATGAGTGACATGGGAAAATCAAATAAAAATAAAATAAATTACATTTAGCAGGGAAGCTTGGGCTACATTTTCTCAAGGAAACCAGTCTCTTTCAGAAGCTGCTGGAGACACAACTTCTGCTGTGTTAGTACAAGTGGGATGTTGATCATGGCTGGCTCATGGGCAGTAGCACAAATGGAACTGGCGACTGCATCCATTTTCCAAGAAATACATACATATTTATACTGTAACACTTTTTAATTAATGCTCAACTCAAGAAACATCCACAAGATTATAAAAGCAGCTAATAGTCAGGACTGCAGATGCCCAGATTAGATTCTGTTGCAGTTGAACCCAAAAGGACTAACGTCATATTCCACTTCAAAGGAAAGCTTTCTATAAGATAACAACGAAAATAAAGCTCTACCATGTAGTTTAATTCTTAAATCACCACCAAATAATGCAAAATTTTCATAGAAGTATCTACAAAAACCTTTCCTGTAGGTGCTTCCATATGTCAATGTCACCATGTCTCATCTCTGGCTACAAGTTGCCTTCATCTCCACCATGTTTCATGGCATGGCAGCTGGAAGATCTCCCCCTAACAAGGTGGCTCCATGTGGAGCCTCCAGAAAAGATTGCAGAGGACACCAGAATTGTCATTCCAAAGGTCCCTGTTTAATTTACCCAAGGACAGAGGGGTGCATACTAGGCTATTTACAAATTCAGCTGTGCCCTATTTCAGTAGGAGACAAAGTCACATTGCATAAAGGTAATGCTGGATGCCTGATTCAGGCAGATCTGACAGTTTCCACTTCTCCATTCTCAGCTTGCTTTTGTGTAAAGCAAATGTTTTCCAGGGGCTCGGGGTGTGTGTTCTGCCAGCACACTGCTTGGCCAAGCACAGCAAAGCTGGTAATTCCCCTACAGTGAGGGCATATCCTCTTTTTATATGGTGAGCATGATGGCAGCTTCCTGAAAGCCCTGCAAGAACAGCTGGCTAAGGCTGTAAAATGGCAGAGGTGCTGGGAATCAGCTCTGGTTTATTCCCAGCTGGCAGACTGACCAGACTGCCTGCCTGGAAAGGTGAGGGGGTTTTGTGGTGGCAGCTTTTGCAGAAGAGAAGGCATAGAAAGGCTCTGTGGCCAGGGATTTCTGGGGTGCTGGAAAGAGCCGAGTGTTTCTGCCTAACTTGCAGAAGATAAGTAGCCTTGGCAGTTGTGTCCTGTTCTTGGGCTGAAAATAACAGCTTATTCTAGAGGTTTTTTTAACAGGAGAATGCTGGTAGCTGTCCCTGCATGGTCAGCTTGTGTTCAAAGTAAAGGTATAGCTGTTATCCTGTCTTTGGGGAATTTTGTTTTTCTTCTTTTGCAAAGGCAAAAATTCAGCTGCTTTCTTAATAATACTGTTTTGCTGGCAGGGGTCTTTGGAGCTTTTCCACTGCAAAAATGGAAAAAGGCCTTACAGTGGGTCACCATGCTTATGGACAGTGCTGCAGGTCTGTCCTGTGTGCTGATTTGTCTCTCCCTTGATTCGAAAAGAAAAGAAATAAGGGGAATCCTAAACCACACTGAACTTACTAGATTTCAGGTGGAAGTGTGAGAGCTTTTACATAGCAAGACTTGGAAAGTGTAGTTTTGGATAAAAAAGTGTAACTTGTCTTCCCTTGGTTACACTTCTATTTACTTTGACTTAGTAGATTTGGGTCTCTGTCTATTCTAGCAATTTTGGTGGCAGTAGATGTCCTTTGGTGCCAAGCAGCAGTAACAATCACATTCCTGCAAAAGTAGTAAAGATAAACTGTGGGGCAGTGGTCTTAGTTCAGCAAAATAGGGCTGCATCTTCCCTGTTGAACTCCCTGGCATGGCTCAGTCTCCCTTTGAGTGGGGAAAGCGGATGAGTAGAGGAAAAACTTCAGGAGAGTTCCCTAATAAAAGCCATGAGATAAGGAGGATGCTGTTGCAAGTGAGGATTGTTGTTATTTTTCCTCCCGATTGATGTAGATGAGTTCACATAGCAACACTTTCAATTTTGGAATTCAAATTCAAATAATACTGTTTTTTCCAGTTATTGTGCTCTTGTTAATGACTAAGGCTTTGTCTGAGCCTAAGAATTTATTTATGACTTTGACCTGCTTTGAGCCCCAGTTTACTTGGGGTCAGACTGATGATTGCATGCAGACTATACCTTTTTAATTTAGCTAACAATCTGAATTCTCAAAGTAGATTATGTTTGAAGTCTTGAACAAATATTTACTAAATGTTTGCCATTTGTGTGGGTAGAAAGGCCCTAGGAAAAAACACTGAGATGAGCACAAGAGCTGTAGTGCACAATACAGAATGAAGACAAAGAAACACGATTTTGGGAGACAAATCTGTGCATCTGTTTGAAAGGAAAGCTGGAACTGTTCTCCTGCTCTTTCATACATAAAACTCCCTGAAAGTGGTCACACAGACCAGAATTTCCAGTGTTTACACCCAGGACCAACTGGGCAGATGTGTTTGGGGAGGATTGCTGTTTGCTGGTGTGATGTGAGGGACAAACACAGCTCCAGCAGCTATTTCTGACTAAACAGGAAATAGCCAAAGCCAGGCCAGCTCCGTGCTTTGTTCTTCTGCAATGTGTCACCTTTACTGAGCATAAGAGTGAGTCAGATATTGAATGTCATTCCTGAAATTACTTTTGTTTCTGTTAGAACAGAAGTGCAAGTTTGTAGAAAACGTAGAAGTTTATTCATGTGCACACATATTATCTTTTAACATGTTTGAAGCTCTGTTTTCAGAAGCCTACCTCAAGTGTGCCTAATGCAAAGTCTTGCAAATAATCCTGTAAGGCACAGTTGTTTACTAATAATAGATATTCTGGGCAAAGCTGTTTGAAGTGCTGCTTTAAAGTCATCTGCTGAATTGAAAAATCCTTTGCAAAAAACGCTTTTACATTTCAAGGTAACAGTTAAATTATCTAGACTTGGCATCCCACACTCAAAATTCCTCTTCACACTGGCACAGGGAATACTTATTTTAAGCACATCCAGTAAAATACATATTTTAAATTGTATTTTACAGTTCAGTGGTTTCTCTAACCTGAAGATCCCAAAGTGCTTCTCCAATGGAGGTGAAGTTAGCTTAAGAAGAGCCCTGTGAGCACAATTATTTCCACTTTACATACAGAGAAAATGAGCAATGAAGAGGGCTGGTTTGTTGGAGGCTGCATACAGGTGCTGGCAGTAAGAATAGAACCTGCACTTCTTACCTCCCACTCCTGTGCTTTAACTATAAAGCCACTATTAGGCTTTCCACATCATCCTGTGATTGAGTAACTTTCATTGTATCAGTGGAGATTCAGGAATTCTGAGCTAATTAATGCTCTGGCACTTTTCAAACCCTCAGCTGCTCTTTAGCTCTGATGGTTCTTTGGGGTTTGATGACTTGCAGTGATGTGTCTCTGAAGAGACAACAAAGAAAGGCAAATAAAGGATGGGGATTCACTAACCTTGTCTCACAGAGGTAGGGGCTGCACTCAGAAACATTTGCTTAGGTTTTATAGGCTCCTTATTCTTTTTAAACAGAGGGTGTAAAAGCTTCTAAGAGAGACCCTGTCATGTTAAAATCTAATAATTTGAAAGTTCTTTATCACTGCTGGCTGCACTGCTTTTCCACTGATTACAGTAAATCACCTGAATTCTCTTTTAAAACTCTGCCTTTTCTGTGAGATCAAATTAAAACCCACGATTCCTATATATGCCACAAGGAATCAAGTATTACAAATACTCTGCCAGCTGTTCTTCTAAATAATTAGGGAGGGACGTAAGCTGACACTGATGTGGATCAACACGTCCCAGAAGTTTGGGTTAAAATTTTTTTGGTTCAAATTTGACAACCCACAGTGTGTAGAGTTAACTCTTTCAGCTTCTCTGGTAGTAAGAAGATTAATTGTGAAGACAACAAAGGGGCTAAGCTATTAAGAGTGATGAATTTTGGAGCAAGTCGTTTTTTCAGTCCAATTAACAGCACATGGCCTGTCAGTAATGGTTGGGCATCAAGAGCCAGTAAGTTGCAAACAACCAAGAGGACTTAAAAACATTTATCATAAAATTGTAATGTCATCTCAATGCTCACTGTTACTCTTGGTCTCTCTTCACATGGCAAAGGTTTATGTTTTGTTTATGTTTTACTTTGGTATTTTAATATGTTCCAACAAGCCCAGAGTGGGTCATGAATATGTATATACCCAAAAATATGTAACTTACCATGTTGGAAACAAAATATACAGAACACAAGTTCTTTCTAAAACTACTTTTCTTTTGTGTCAAGCAAAATGTACAAATATGATGTTTTGTGAACCTAGACCTCTAAATATGACTTTAAAACTACCAATACAAACACATCACTGCAGTAACTGAATGCTCTGAATGATCAAAAAAATAATATTCAAAAAAATCTATGAGCAAAACAGTGTGAGGAACACAGAGATGAAGTAACTTTGCAGTGTTAATAGGGTTTAATATGTGAAGCATGAAGCCCTGCTGTAGCACTCATAAAGGAACACAGCTAATGCTTAAACTTGTTTGACATCAGAGCCTTCTTACTACGTATATTCCAGCATATTTACAAATTGAGGAGAGGCTTGTTGAATCTTGTTCCATGATAGACTTCTGAGGCATTCGGGCTGGCAGTTTTCAATTACTTCGTCTTGGCTGGGATTCAAAGCAGGCCAGCACACGGGGAGGAAGGCATTCAGCTGGACCAGCTGAAACACAGGGGGATAACACAGAGGCTTAAAGAGGAAGAGCCCAAAGTCTGGGCTCTTCTTGACATACATCATTAACTATTAATAGAGATTCATTATTTTGTGGATTTGTCACAATTGGCTCTTAGGACAGGGTGTCTACGTGCTTTACTAATTATCCCTAACCTGCTTGGAGGCACGTTTCTGACTGCCAGTCATTTACTGCCAATTTACATACTTGGGGGAGGGCTTTGGGGAGAGAGATTCATGATATAAAAACAGGTTAGAGTTGGTGCATTAATGTTTCCCTCCAGCTCACCCGGTGCCATGGCTTGACACGTCCATCTCTGTCCTAAATCAACCCAACCACTTGCATCCTTCACAAGTGACAGGAAAGCTGAACAATTCCATCAAGATTAATTCCTTGGAATAATGTCAGTCATTTTAGGGTGTTTTTAGAGAATGAAATTATATATTTATGATACAGTCCCAATTGACTATTTTAGATGAGATGTCAGTGTTTTCTCTTTCATAACACACCTTGCAGTGTGTCAGGAAGCATATTCCTAAGGGAATCCATAAGGGAGCACAGACCTCCTGTTTGAATGCATATTCATTTATTGTTTTCCTTGCCTTGAGGTTTGAAGGAACATGTTTTCACCCAGCGAGAGGGTGGGCAAAGCTCCGAGTGTGGGTGTTGGGGTAGTGGCATTAGCCACCCATGGCTGATGTGAGGTGTCTTGCCTGACTGTGCTGTGCCATCATCGCTGCACTTGCTGTGCTTTGTCATCCTTAGGTGGGTGGCTGCTGTGGCAAGATGAATTCTGTTCAATGAATCAATTGTAAAATGAATGTTAGGCTTCTGCAGGGGGAAATATCGTGCCTCCTTCTGTGGCTTCCCACCCCCAAACTTTCTCTTCCTGTTCTCCTCTGACATGCTGCAACAGATTTATGAAAATCAAAGACTTTAATTGTAAAACTGCCACTTAATTGACAACAGACAGCATTTATTCAGTGCTCAGCTCCTAGAGATCACTTTATTTAGCATTCCTCTTGCTTTGTTCCTTTTCTCCATCTTACCAAGCAAATTTAATACTGAAACACACGCCACATTGTTTATGAGGTAAATGTCAGCATCATAGTGAGCTTTAAAGACGTTATTTGAAAACTTCACACTTTTTCAATATTTCTTTTATCCAGAGCTGGGTTTTTTGGTCAGCCTAAGTTGCCCTAACATGGAGAGCAGTGAGTTCTCCTGTTGTACTTGGCAGCACCCAGCTGCTCCTTCCCAAATCCAGCAGTACAAGGACAGGCTCTGCTGTACGCAGTCTTCAATGGCTTGAGGCTCCTGAAGGTTTCACATTTGACCCTTGCAGCTCTGATTAAGGATGTTGCTGCTCTGAAATAGCAGCCATCAAGCTCCTCACAACTGCTCTTGTCAAATGTACTGCAGCCTGAAAGTGATTTTAGCATGGCTGGAGAAAATGTTGTGTCTCTGTGAGGGCACGGTGAACAGGATGCTCTGTGGGCAGTCACTGCAGTGGGGCTGCTGCTGGTGTGGGGATGTCTGTAGCATGCCTTTAACTGATAAAGGGGATTCACTGCTTTCCCAGAGCAGTTCCTACATGGATCTGGGCTGAGCATGGCACAGAAATACCCCCTGATGAAGGAGTAGTTGTCCTCATTTGCTGGACTCAGAAGAGGCAGTGTCCCATCATGTAGGTCTGTGCCATACATGTTATGAGAATGTTCACAGGCACATGGGTGCTGCAGGGGCTCACTGTACTGTGGGGAGACTTTGCTCTCCAGATCAGAAGTGGAATAAGCACATTAAAAAAAAAAAAAACCAAAAACAAAAACAAACCTAAAACAACAAGAAAAAAGCAAAATGCAAAACAAACCCAAAAAATCTCCAGGCTGGAGTGAAGCCCGGCAAGACGGAGTTTGTACAGAATATTCTGCTTCTGGAGCTTCCCAAGTTACTGCCGAGCATTTCTGAGGGTGTGATTGTTTTAAATGTTGGCTGATATTGATCAGTTTGGAAAGTGTCTCTCACCCTTGTCTCATAAACCTGTGCGAAGAGGGGTCTCTCCCTACATGAGCCCTACAGTGGGCAGCTCTGCACACTGTGTGAGACCAGGTTTTCTTTGCACTCACCTCACTCAGGCTGCCTACAAATAAACGAGGGGCTGGCTTAGCTGTGATTTCTAAGTATCTGCCTGGGGGTTATTTATCCCATTTATTCAGAAGTGGCTTCTTTTGAAAAGGAGGAGGAGGTGAAGAGATACAGCTTCCTAGGTAGTAGTAAAGTGCATGCTGTGTGTGCATGACAATATAGGTCTCCGAGGTTTAGTGGGTCTGGAATGATGCCATTTGTCTCACACTAATTGAAGCATGTGTCTACAAGTGTGCAGTGCAAAACTCAGGATAAATGGCCATCATAAAATAAGGGTACTGCATAACCTATCTTATTATTAGATAGAGAATCACTTGCAGAGCACCTTAAAATGTATGTTTTGTGAAGCTGCTCTGTTCTGTGCATGTGTGTACACATATTAAGCTAATAGGATATATTTCTGCTGAGCCAATCTGAGACAACATGTAGTCTTTTACAGCTTTTCAGAATCTTTGTGAATGTGTCCCTCATGTTTGTAAATGTACCTTGCAGTGCTTATAAAACTGTGAGTCCAGAGTAACAAGCATTTGATTTAAACCTATTTCTGTATGAGAAAAAGACACCTCAAAGAGTAAGCATTGCCTGTTAAGCATGATTAAACTTCATTTCTTTGTACACTGGAGTCTCTAGGAGAAGGTTTCTGTATTGTGAAGTTTCAAGAGACAGCTGCTGAAATGAGGCTGGACTGGATCACAGTTTGAAACCACCTGAATGTTACTGGAAAGAATGGGCACGTCCCTGTACCCAACAGAGACACTCAGTGCAATATATAGGTTAGTTTATTATGGACAACAGTGTAATTTGTTACTAAGTTATATTTATTGCCATGGTGTACATGAAATCTCATTGTGAATGTTTTCAAGAAAGGGAATGAATGGTTTTTTGTTATTTGAAGTTTGGTTTCAGCAGCCAAGGCAAATAGATCTGGGATATTGGCTCTGGGATCAGACATTTATATGTCATTTCTGTCAGTTTTAAAGTTAAAAAAATCTTTTCAGTATGTCGTTAATCTTCATTGCTATGTCTACAGTATTGCTCAGCTGTATTGAGCTATGCAAGTGGGTGGGGAAAAAAATTAGAAGCTTAGTCATCTTCTAAAGATACCAAACCATTAAGAGAGGAAACACTTCTGCTGTGTGCCTGAGCTCTGCAAGCAACTGAAGCATCTACTCATAGACTTGGGGGGAAAAAAAAATTTAAAAAAAGAAGAAATAAAAAACCCCAGCCCCCAAAGACATTTTCTATCTGTACGCTTCAGTGCAGAGCAAGTGGTTTATGCTTTTTAGGCATGATTCACAAGGCAGATTCATGTGCAAGTGACTCCAGGTACAGCAGTGGGGGTGGATCTGGATCGTGTAGGGCCAGTGCTGAATGTGGCAAAACATCTTCCTCCCACTCTCCAGTAAACAATGTCAAATCAAAAGGTTTTCATGGAAGCTTTATTGTTAACACAAGAAAAGACCTGGGTCACACTGAAGGTCCATTTAATCTTATATTCTTACTAGAATAGGAGTTAGTGTCTGATACTTAAGGAAGGGTAAGAGTGAGGACAGAGAGAGACAGACCTGCAAACACCAGTTTGAATTTCTCATGAGTACAGGCAGAATTTGAACCATTGTGCTCAGAGCAGCCACTGGAGTTGTCTGTGACTTTGTCACTCTTTACATATTACATCTACAACAGTCTGTGAAAGCCAGCCTCTGCAATTCAATTCTGTACTGGGTGAAAAAGTACAGCTCTTTGTTCTTTGTTTTAAGCTTGCTACTTAATTAATGGGCACACCAACAAATTCTTGAGATGTAAGGAAAAAAGGTTGTTCATAGGCAAGTTCTTTGTTTTATAGCCATCCTCTTTATCCATTGATTGTTATCACACTCCCATTCTGAAAAAATCCTAATTCTCTCTATGTAAAAAGGTTATTCTATACCTTTATGCAGCATTGTTGCCATTCTTGTTACCTTTTCTATATTTAAACAACCCCCCCAAAAAAACCAAAACAAAACAAAACCAACAAACCAAGCACAAAAAACCCCAACCCACATGCAAAAAACCAAACCATAACAACAAAAGGAATTATTTGGAAGCAAAGTTCATCAGAAAGGGCAGCTTGAAGCAGAAGTTAGAACCAACTGCACAGGTGAAAGATGACAAAGGTATAAGCATGAGAAAAGATGCTGTCAGGTGCTTGCTTTCATGTCCTAAGGATTGGTCAGAAGCACGAGAGATACCAGAGTGTTTCCTCTTGGCTAACAGAAAATGAGATGCAGAAAGACTGATGAAGCTCAGGATGGAAGTTATTATCAACCTGCTCTGTGAACTTTTCACTTGTTTCACACTCATGCATTTATATTTATTTCAAATGGGTTGAAGGCAGCAGCTGATAAATGAGCTGCTGCCAGTTGTAGTCCATTGTGTTTGTCATCAGTGCAAGTTCACTGTAGTCAGTGATGAAATTTCACCTGCTGTGTGAGAGAAAATAAAATGCACAGTTGTGGTTGTAATTAGGGTTGAAAATCAATACTAAAAGATGTTTTAAAAATGAGAGAGATGGTAAAAGAGAAAATGAGGAGAAAACCGTGAAAAGAGAATTAACTGGGGACAGATAAGAGCAGTGAATGCAGAGATATATTGGAGGAAATGGAACATTAATCTGAGGTGGAACACCTACAACCACTTTGTGCAAGAGACTTCATTTTGAGTATAAGAAAAAAACATCTTTCCTAGTAAAATTCTCTTTTCCTGTGGTGGTATGTGCATGTGTATGAACAAAAAGTGGGGCTGCTAATGGTGCCTTGAAGATCCTCACATTTTGTCTGCTTCATTCCCTTGGTGGCCACCATCCTGGAAAATGAAGGACTCGGATGAAAGTCACTTTAGAATTCAGGAGGGGATGTACCTGAATTAGTGAGAGAACAGCATGTCACAGTACAGTTCACAATAAAGAATGCTGCACCTAATTTTTTTTTTTTTTTCACTTGCCTTGAAACTATTCTCTAATAGCCTTTGAGACAAAGTATCTGGGGGTTTGGATATGACCAGATGGCTGAGCACTGAGTAGTCTTCTTCGAAGTCACTCATAAAAAGCACCTGTACTAAAAGGGTGGAAAATTGAAAATTCTTGTTGGCTCCACAGGGGATGACTTGTGTTTGGTCTTGATGGAGTGGAATATCTGAGTATTACTGATTATGAAAGGGCTTATTACTGGCTAGGGAGTAGAAAAGGCAAAGCATTTCATTCTCTACTTTTCTTAGCTTTCACCTCAAGAGCATCAGCTTAGGAAATAGTGTGTCAGAATGTCAAAGAAATGCTCGAGCAGTTTGTTCTTTTTGTTTTATCTTTCCCTAAATATCAAAGACCCTGGTCCTAGAAAAGACAGTCTTTCTCTTTAATAAGTCTATTTCCAGTACAAAGCTAGTAGAATATGACAGCCAAATACAATAACCTTGTTAAAGCATCTTCTGTATAACACACAAATGTGTGAAATGTTTTCTCCTCAATAAATAGCCTTCAGTAAGGGATGTGTATTGTGTATCTTAGGTACACAGAGACTGCATCCTCATATCACTTGGAAGCTACATCTGCGATATTTTAAACAGTAACCAACTAAGTATGACGAGATGGCAGAACAGTTTAATATCATGGTCTTTATCTGCCCAGAGAGCACGAAAGAAAAATAAAGCAAATGGCTGGCATAGAAGGGGAGAGCGTGTTATTCTATCAGTGCAGACAATTCTGCTCCCGTTTGGCACATCAGTGGCATAATACAGAGATAAAAATGAATCCTTGTACAGTGAATTGAATATTTCCTAGAAGCTTTTGTTGGAAATTGTTTCTGATGTTGTTAGCTAAGAAAGATTTACTTTATATTTAAGTTAGCACAAATCCACCTGAAAGTAACATCTCGTGGGTATTGATGAACTTTTTTAAAGGGACAATAAATCTGACAAACAGCTGACTTTGTAGGGCTTTGGTATATGTCATATTAAGCAAAGGTAATCAAGTAAGAGTTTTTATGTGGTTTTTGTAGAAATGTACAAAGAGTAGGTGACGTCTGACACTGTGTACACTTGTAAGGGAACAAAATGAGAACAAAAAAGGAGGCAGACAGCTGGTTAGAGCCCAGATCAGCAAACATTACCCACAAAGAGCAATGTTTGCTTTTGCATCTGGGCATACAGGCTTCTTAAGTCAGGGGAAGTCTATGGAAATACTCCTAGAAATAAATAACATCCAGTGGGACTCCGTGTCCTGCAGTTATACACAGAATGTGTAAGATGTTGTTAGAGAAGTAAGAATAAACAGGTTTCTCATACTGTTCATGGAAAGTCTGTGGGCTACTCTGGTTTGCATATCTCAAAAACTCCAGCAGTTATGGAACAGAAACAACTTGAAATCCAAAGGCTGTGTTGACACAGTGAGGCTGTGGGTTCTGGAGCCCTTGGAGTCCCTGTGCACACCCCTTGCTCCAGACAAGGTGAAATGGAATTCTCGAGCTGAGTATGTGGCATCCACAGCACTGCTTAAATGTAGATCTGAGCTGATTCTCAAGTCCCAGCTTGTTCACCATCAGTGTTGTTTATGCACAAGCCTGTACTGAAGTGTGGATTTAGGCAAAGCTCCAGAGCACACCCAAGGGCAGCAGCCCAACCATGCTCAGCTCCCCACGGAGAAAGAACCTCCGTGGCTCTGTCAGGATGGGTTGGGTCCAGAGAAGGCAACGTGTGCTACCTACACCCTACCCAGCAGCACTGATGTCCTGCTGTCAGGTACCCTGAAGGGCAGGGAAGGTGGGCCACAGCTGGGCTGTCAGCCAGGAACGTGGGTGGACAATGTGCACAGCTCCAGTCCCACCAACCTAAACTTTATCTGTTCCCTTTTCGATGGACAATGTGCACAGCTCCAGTCCCACCAACCTAAACTTTATTTTTTCCCTTTTCGATGGACAATGTGCACAGCTCCAGTCCCACCAACCTAAACTTTATCTGTTCCCTTTTTGATGGACAATGTGCACAGCTCCAGTCCCACCAACCTAAACTTTATTTTTCCCTTTTGGTGGACATGTGTGGCAGACAACAACTGTGCATCTGCAGGACTGAAGTGCCAACCTCTCCCTGCACTGCAGGGACTCCAAGTTGGCTCTCCACTCATCACATGCCCTTTTTTTTTTTTTTTTTTTTTTTTTTGAAAGTAACTGTGGCAATCAGCGAGAAATCCATTTGCTCTACAAAAATCCCACATGGTATGAATTGGTAGTGATTTAATATTTCAGATGGTAATGGTGTGCCTTTACCTGAATGGTAAAGTAAATGACTTCCTTATAAAAGTAGGTAACCTTTAACATTTACATTTTTTTTTTTAAATGTCAGGATGTAAAACCAATGGGAAGGTTGAAAGAGGGGGAAGAAGTATTAGCCCTGCATTGTTTACATAGTGTACAGAATACAGCCCTGTAAAACCTTGATAGAAATCTAAATGTTTTTATTTATGGGAAAATACATAAATAATTAGACTTATCTATAAAATCAATTGCTCAGACACCTCAGGTTGAAAGTTGCCTTAAAATTCATGAGGATTTAAAAATAATATACTTCAATTTTCTATTATTCTAGCTTTTGATTATTCTGAGATGGTTTTGCCTTTTTAATTTTTTTTTCTCACTAGAAGCTCTTGAACGTGATCAGAATTTTAAAGGAAAAATAATTAAAATCACCTGTACAACACTGTGGGATTAGGGTTCCAGATTTTGAGCATTACCAATACTACTTAGATAATGAAGTTTTGATTTGATTACAAAGACCTGAGATCTTGAAATGAAAATGCACAGGGCAAGAATTAAGTAAAAATATTAATAAAAATACTCAGCAAATCAAAGGATGAGTGCAGTCTGCAACAAGCCTGAAAATAGGACCAGCTCCTCAGTGATGTAAACTGCCTCAGACCAGTGGAACTTTCAGTAGCTGAAGAGTTCTGGCCCAGGGAGCAGCAGCCTGGTTTGATCCAGTGAAAGAATTTGAACTATATTTCTGCTTGGCAAAAGGAAATTTAATAATTTTATTAGGACCAGCATAAGGATTTTGTCTCTCTGGATCATAGTGCTCACACCTGCAGGGGCTGTGGGCAGTGGGAGAGACAATTCTTAAGTAACTGATTCAAATTTGTAGGAATAGATAGTGTTTATGGCTTCTATCTGCACAAGTTTTATTTTAAATCCAAATAAGCACAATCCTGAAACACATTTGCAGAGTTTTCTATAAGCCATAAAGCACATATCAATAAGCTTTCATGCCTGGATTATAAAATGTTTCCCTGCAGATGTACAAAAATCTCTAACAAGTTACAGAACTGAGTATGTAGACTGCAGGGTTTTGTTCTGAGCTGATTCAAGGGACAAATTAATATATAAAACTGGGGAAAGGAGAAAGTTTTCATACAATTAGACCTTCAGTTGGTGTAAATTAAGATAAACCTGTACATTTCTTAGGGACTTGTGTGAACTAAGGATCTAATTCACACTTTAAATACTTCATTGGACAATAAAAGAGTATCTTGTAAAATATTCTGATAAATTGCACTTTTAGGCTTAAACATTTCTATGAAAATAGGAGGAAATTCCAAAACCTAGTGCCACCCCCAAGGGTGGTGTTTGTAGTAAACATTTCCAGGCAGTTGTGCTCCTAAATTCAATTA
This sequence comes from Brachypodius melanocephalos, assembly GCA_013398615.1. Taxonomy (NCBI): domain Eukaryota; kingdom Metazoa; phylum Chordata; class Aves; order Passeriformes; family Pycnonotidae; genus Brachypodius; species Brachypodius melanocephalos. Next base: position 3,735,531 of record VZSR01002045.1, read on the forward strand.
CACCGGCGTCTTCAGCACAGATGCTGCTGGACAATCATCTACATCATAAAAAGGTGCAGGTCATTTGCCACAACTGAGCAAAAACTGTCATTTTCTACCTAAAAGAAGCTGAGGCTAAGCTAAGGCAGAAAATAAATCCTCTGTGACTCATAAAGAGAGCGCTTTTTTAGGTCAGGTCAAGAACAAAGACAGTGGCAGTGCAATGCTGAGAGGCTTAGAGTGGTGTATCCCTAAGGACAACTCCTGACACCAATTGGAATTTTTTTTTTTCTTGATGGGGTGAATGGTTTTTGAATGTGTTTATAAACGCCCTTAAAATAATCGGTTTATTCAATTAGCAAATTGTCCTATTGTCCTTTAAATATTAAAGGATTTTTAAATTTTTTTTTTAATTTTTCTTTAACCAAATATTCTGTTTAGTGCCCGTAGCAGGAGGAGAATAGACAGAGATGGCTCTGAGAGCAGGAACAGAGTAAATGCTCTGGGGAGGGTGAGACTGAGAGGGAACAGCAGTGCTGCCCTCCCCTCTGCCAGGCACAGGCACACACACTCTCACATCACCCCACAGCCACAATTCCTTCAGAGTGGAGTAGAGGAGTCAAGGTGTTTGCTAATATTACTGAAATTAAATTATAATTTTGCCTCAGAGTTCAGATTTTCTTGTGAGTCTTGCTGTTTCTGAGATTTTTTTTTTTGTTGTTTGCAGAAAAGTCCCAGAATGAAAAAGCTGCATTCCTAAATTCACATATGACATTTTCCATGGTTTTCCTTTGTGCTTGGGTTTTCCTTTCACATGGCATGGTGCTCTGTTCCAACAACCATCCTGTGGTGTATTCACAGTGCAGGATCTGCATGTTGAAGGTTAATAGTAACCTAACTCAGATGGGAGGTGGGAAAATCTCTCCCAGAAAGAGAGCCAGGAGCGAGTGCAACAAAGCATGGTGTGCTTCCTTGATTTAGTCCAAGACCTGTTTTGGCCTTGGGTTTTAGATTCAGTTCACCTCGAAATGATAATTATTCCTTAGAAAATAATTTCAGAGAGCACTTTCAGGTTACCTGTGATGTTAACATTGATTTTATTTAATTTTTTTCCCCCTAAAGTACTGTTGTGGACTAAGAGTTGTATATATGTAAAACCCTATTCATCGTTCCACTTTTTAACAAAGTTTAGAGCTGGCTGGTTTCAGAATTGACAATATACTGCCTTTCCTGCCAAAGATACTCCTTCCACACAAACGCTCCACTTCCCCGTGAAGACACAAAACTCTCCTGAAAGCTTTCATGAACACCTCCCCCTCCACACACACACCCCAGTAACTGAGTCATTAGGAATTAATATTGATTTCTGCCCTTCCCCTTCTGAGCTCCAGAAAAGCGTGGCAAAGTCCACAGGTTGTAAATGGCCACTGGAAAGCTGACTCCATGACAAGCTCTGTGGGAGACAAATTAAGGTAATGAGACTTTTCTGACAAGCAAAAACCCTGATACTCCTAGGAGTGAAGGGACCTCCAAGAAGTTCTTTATCTACTGTACTCATCCATTAATCCTTCCTTTACCACTGAAGGATGATGGACAAAATAAACCTCAGGGGACTGAGAATTCTGCCCTGTGTTCCCAGCAGTGCTGCTGCACTGCAGGTCTGTGATGCCCTGTGGCTCAGTGAATGTCTGCCTTTGAGTCTCTCCTGGTCAAAAAATGGAATTGGACAAGTTGTATGTGAGTTACCTGGAAGAATTTGCTGTTAGATGCTGTTACAGCTCTTGTAACACACAGAATTCAGGGAAATTGCTGCCACTCAGAAGTTCATGTCTGAATGGGGTGCAGGTGGAAACCTCCCTGGATCACCACTGAACAAAACTCTTCTGGCATTTGTGACACGAGGAGGTCTCAAGGCAGCCTGACTTGCTGCCTGTGCAGGTTCCTGCAGGGTCAAGTGATTTGGCATCTGGATCATTTCCTCTAGACTTTGCTTTGAGGAAGTGAACTTAAGCCTTTTAGAGAGCCTAATATAAACTTCTGGAAAGTTTTCCGTGTGCTCAGACAGCAGAATAAATGCAAAAACGCACAGTGAGGAAAGACAGTCCTCCAAAATTTTCAGTCTGTGCTAGACTAAGATGTACTGTAAATCTAACATTAAGTGCTTTTTAAGTGGCATTTCTAGCCTTCGTTAGTTGGAGAACTTCAGATATAAGCAGCCAGACTTGTGAATCCTCATGAATCCTTGTGATTCTTTGAGGCTTTGCCCATCATTAATGAGCCCATCCATGAAATAATATTCCAGGCATACACCCCATATGCACATGCTTCTGTAACTGTTAATAAACCCAGCAATATTGTCATCTCTATATGATTATAACCCCCACTTTATGGAATCGCCTTCCTCGTATTTGAGGTTTAAGAAATCAGATCCCCTCTCCGTTGCATAAACATTTTTAAAGCATCACCTAGCTGCAAAGTATTTTCCCCAGATACATGTTTTTCTTTGAAGATATTCCTACTAACGATGTGTTATTAGTGTGAAGGGCCAAATTATCTGCTCAGCTAATTGGTTCAGGTCCACTGTGCCGCAGAATTTGACATTATCATTTCTCAGGGTCTAACATAATTCATACAAAATATCAATTTGTTACACTTATCATGTTAGTATAGAGAACCCTTAATAACAGGACATTTAATGCAGCATTAGCTTTCCAGCATTTTTAGAGCAGAGAAAATATCTCTTTTTTCTTAGCATTAATTTAAGCAGCCCTTATTTAAATGGTTTTGCCCCTCTGCTTTCGTAAATTAACTAATCTAATTGTATTGTGAATATTTATCTTCCCTAAATTAATGTGGAATCAAAACTAATTAGTTTGAAAAACACGATTTGCCATTCAATATCACATTTAAACATACAACAAATTACCAGGATCATTTTTTCTGCTCCGCTCCCCGCGTGTGAGATGTGGCCAGCGAAAACCTCAGGATACGGTTTCCTTGTTCTCAGTTGTCATTAAGCAGGGGTCGCTTTTGACAAGTTTTTGACACATTGCTCTTCCATCAGGTTCCTTACTTTCGATTGTGGGATGACAAGTCTATTTTGTGGCGCTGTGAAGTGAACCATGTACCGCTACCGCTGTCTCATGTCTCATAATGGAAGGTTCACAGCATGGACAATTGGGAATTTCTCCAGGCAGGGGAAAAGCACTTACTTTCAACCCCTGGCTTTAATCAATCAAGGAGAAACTGGAAATCGCTGTAAAGTAATGAATGTCAATTTATGTACATGCTATTGATTTTAGAAATTTAATGCTCTGTTTCCCTATTTTGTGTTGACCTTATGAAGCTTAAAGATGAACACAAAAGGTGAATATTCTCGAGACAGAATTGGTTTTTCCCTGGAAATGCGAACAATAGATTTTGTACCTTCTGTATATGGAGGGGAAAATATAAAAAAGGAAAGGAAGGAGAGGGGGTCAGCTGGAACTTAAGCCAAAGGGCTGTACCAAGTCAAGGGATTGGAGAAAACAGGGACATGTTTTTAAATCTATTTGTTGCAAAAAGGACAGAACTGTTCTTGCAAGACACATCCCAGTTGTTGTCATCTTGGCATACTGAGGATCTGGGCTATTAATTTTTTTTTTCTTTGGTTACATGCATTCTTGATTTAACTTTTGTCATTTCTATATAAAGTATGAAGGTATCGTTTTGAATAATTCACTGTTTATCTCCCTTGTAGTTTGCATGCTTTGTGGTCCTTCATTGCACTCTGACAGAGTGAGAGAGAGAGATTAGTAAACATGACCCCAGAAGACCTCTGTAAGTGCCTGTCTAGCATAACTTATTGGCTTCACTTTCTCTGCCTGGAGGATCCTTAGCTTCGCTGGATACATTACACACGAGTTTTGCTATTGCTTATCTTCACAAAGTTTACATCTCCCTCCTTTTCATTCCCAGATAAGAAGCTGGGGCGCTGTCAGTTAGCAAATACTCTCAGGAACGTGCCCTCTCCCCTGCAGAGCAAGAAAACAATGACTTCAGAGATTATATAATTTGAACCCACATTTAAAAACCATCATTCTTATAACGTTGTGTCTCTAATTGCTCCTAAGCATTAAAAATCCAATTCCAGTAAGAAACTGCACGTTACGCTGGTGTTCTAATCAGTCACAACATTCTGCCCCTACAGAAGCAGCAAGGAAACACATACAGAATGTTTTGTTCACTCTGAGGATTTCTTGTTGATCTCCACTGTATATTTGTACAAAAGCTCTCGGGGGATTTCTCATGTTACTTCCCCGAATACAAAGTAACAGGATTGCACAGGAAAAGTGCTGTTAGTAGCAGTATGCTCTTAACCAGCATTTTCTTCTACTGTTCTGACTGGTGCAAAAATTGAAGCCAGCTCTGAAAGACAGGTTTTTCCCCTCTTTGCAATAGTTTTACAAATGAAATCACAATACTCCCTGAAATTACTAGTGCACTTGACTCCACGATCAATTTACTCCATTTTCAATATAGACTTTGACAAGAAGGATTTGTTTATGCTGTCACATGAATCAGTCTCAGTAAATTAGACCTGTCAAAGTTACTTTTTCTGCACAATATAGTTTGCTTTCTTTTTTGACACCTGTGCAGTTGGGAAAGGAATTGTAAATAGTGTAAAGACTTGAGTCAGAAGGTAAGCTATCTGCCTTTGCATCCTGCTCCCTGTGTCAGAAATACATCTCCACAGTCCCCAGGAGTATTTTTTTCACTTATTTGGAATTGATAATAATAATTGATGATAATAATTGTGATTTGAAATTGGATTTTGCACATGAACATCAAGCATGGATCTGTGAGAGCACACAGGCAGCAGAATTTTGTACTCCAGAACTGTGGAGAGACATCAGCCTCAAAGTGTCCAGGCACCGTGTCATTGTGGCTGTACTGACTCTTTTTAATTACTTTGCCCCATTTTCATCATTGCATTTTACCTGCAGCCAAGGTGTAGATTGTGTCCTGGGGTTCAGCTGGAGCTCTTGCAGAGTTGGCATCAGTGGAATCTCCTCTGAGCTGAGCTCCCTCCCTGGCTGGAGGTCTCGCTGCCCCCATGCATTGACAGATTGCTTGTGCACTTGTCCTAGGTGGAAGTAATTATAATGATAATTTATTATGATAAAACACCATTAAATCTGTTTATGAAAGCTGGATTTGTTTAAGTGGGTTAGTACTTATATACTGAAGGGTCAACAAAAAGAGCTCAGACTTATCTGTGTGACAAAATTGCATCAGTTGAACGTTGCAAGAGTTGGTGCAAGATTCTCTTTGCCCGCCTTTTTCTGTGCCAGGGAAAATTTTGGGTTTCATTTAGGCTGATGGGTGGTCATCCTGAGCTTTAAAGTGAACCCACTTTAAACCCTCACAGCTCAGATATTCTACGTAATGCACCCAAGGAAATCTCCCAAACTGAGGAGGAATAAATGTGAAAATATTGAGGTAAACTGAAATCAATAACTGCTAAAGAAAAACAAGGCACAACAGTGATTATCAGGGTGATCTGCTGCTAATTAACTGAAGTACTTTGACTGTCTGGTTTCTAACTCTGATTCTTCCTTTCAATTCTTTTCAATTTGAATGTTCTGCTAGAAAGTAAAACACTCAGTGCTTAACAGACCTTCATGATAGAGTTCATTTGATCCAAGCAGGCCCAATTTATAGCTGCTTTTCCCCAGAGCCTGTTTACTTTGCCAGGATTATGATTTGCTGTTGCAATATTGGGATGTCAACGAAAGCAGCCAGAGACAAATGTTCCTGATTGATGGTACCCTATGTTTCTGCAAGAGGAGTGCTTTATCAACATCATAAAGGACCTTATCCTTTCACAAAACAGGGTGGTTTTTGTGGCCATGACAAGCAGGAACGGTTTTATCATTAACATTGTAAGCAATTTTGTGATCAGATCCATTTCTGTGTCCAAGCAACTCCTGGTGCTTATTTCAAGTGCCCCTCTTTATTTAAGATCATACTCTAATGACTGAAAGTAAAGAGGATACTTAGGGTTTTTAAAAGGAAACTAATTTTTAAACAACACCCTTGACAGAGGGGTTATTGTTGCAGTTTTCCCTTTCTTCCCTTCAATTTGCAGTTTTGGATAGTGATTTTTATTATTTTGAGAGCAGAAAAAAAGTGGTCTTTGCATATTTTGTAAGACTTTGTTGCAGAAATCTGTCTCTGTAATTGGTAAAGTGTCTTGCAAACCATAGCTTGTGTAAGTAGTTTTTACTTATATGAATAATTTTATTTACTTCCTTGGGGCAGGAATACTTAAGTAGTCTTAAAGAATATTTAAAAGATGAGGCTTTTGCTGGCAGTAGGTTTTAACTCCTACCACTGTGCTTCCTTTCCTGTCCTTTAATTAAAATGTGCCTGGATCTGACCTCAGGATCAAGAGAGGCTGGATCTCACTGGCTCCAGCTGGAGTAACCTGCACTCACCAGAGCAGTTCCAGTGGTTTGGATCCAGGGTCACTCGTGCCTATTAAGCTTTGCCCTGATTTCAGCACTAGGAGATGAGATGCTGTTGGTGTTCCTGCTGCACTGAGCTGCACCCGTGTGTGCTGGTGGATTTGACAGGTTCCCCTCCATGGTTATCAGGGCCCTCCATCTGCACTAACAATCCCCAGCAGCCCTGCCCAGCCCCCCTGGCAGCCTGTCCATGGCACAGGAACCCCTCTGCACCTCATCCGCAGGTAAACTTGGGGTTTGAGTTTTGGAAGCAGCAAATTTGTGCATGGCTGGCCCACAGAGAGAAGGTAAGAATGTTTGCTAGGATTTAGGTAGCGTGTAGAGGAATGAGAGTGCATGCTGGGGTGGGATTTAAAGTTTCAAACCAATTAGAATTTTAATTGTTTCTTTTTTTTTTCCTGTTTGTTAGCAGTTGTGACTAACTACCCTAGGCCAATAGACAGCTAAAGCACATCCCCATGTAGGGACATCACAGCCCTACCTGTTAGACAAATTTCTAACAATGGCTCCTGAATTATCTCCAAAATATCCACAGTGCATAAAGACTGCATAAACCTGGTAAAAGCAGTGAGTTTGTTTACACCTAACAAATTTTAGGGCAAATTGAGAATGCTTATTTTCTAAACACATTCCAGTATCATTTTGAAATGGTGGCTTTTTTTCTTTACAAATAACGGTTTCAATATCCTTTTCTTCACAAGTGTTTGATCTAACCACAGTTGATGTTCAGCCATGGTAACACTCAGGATCTTTTTTTTCATGCCTGTTGATTTTTCTGCCCTCCCCTCCACCCCCTGAGACAGATTGATTTGGAATCTATCCAAGTTCTTCAGGAGTGGTATCAAATTTGTTCTTTTCTCTCCACACCTGACCCATTCTGGCTTCCTTTAAATGCTGAAACTAGCAAGGGCCCAGCCGTGATGGGAAAAAAACCCACAACCAAACAAGAAAATCTCCTTATGTGCTATTCCTGTATAGGAAAGGTGGCTAATGGGGAGCAGTGTTTCAATGGATTTATAACAGACTATGTTAAAAGGGAAGCTACCAGTCACGTTTCTTTTTGTATCAAATTATATTTAAGATAGAGGGAAAAATAAATGCAGGCATTTCTAGAACTGCTGCACCTACCTCTGAAGCACTCTGTGCCCATCCCTTTATACCCCTTTACTCATGCAATAATAAAAACAAGCCTTTTCCATATTCACACTTTAAACTGCAGTTCAACCTGATATTTCATGTAATAATCAAAGCAATTCCCCTGCTAATAGCTGCACACACATTTGTGCGTCAGTTCTTTAAATACCCAACCTTGGGGAAATAGGACCTGGCTTGGAGCAGGAGGCACTCAGCCTCAGCATACAATGAGTTTAAATAGAATAAGCTAATTTGTCACTGTTTTTTTTTTT
>VZSR01002045.1:3743524-3887026 GCA_013398615.1 Brachypodius melanocephalos
CTGTTGTGGTTTGATGTGGAGCAGAAGAATCTGAGTGGAATAAAAAGGCTGATTATTCACAGGGAGCAGCACTGGCAGCAGCTCTGCCAGGGCCAAGCCAAGCTGAGCATCCCCTGCTTGAGCCTGGAAACTTGGTGGAAATCAGACAAAGTTTTTTATGAATTAAATATGAACATGAATAATGTAGTCAGAACAGGGACCACACCATGGTTTTTCCTCTACTGTGATATTCAGTGTGTCTCGTAATGTCTTGTCCATTGTCTCCATTTCCCACCTGCAGTGTTGTATGGTAAATATAACTGGTTTTTTGGGTTGAAATTGCATCATTGTGTCATACAAAATGTCATGTACAAAGTCAGTGGAGAGCAGAGTTGAGGTCTGTGACACGTGGATTTCACACATGGAGGGAGATTGTATAGATAATATTTTGCTATCAGGTAATGAAATAGTAAACTTTTCTTTTTTAACTGCCATCATTAGGTTTCAGAGTTAGTTCATTACAAATAAAAATGTCGTATGCAAAGGACAAACAGCCACAACCAAAGGTGTCTAAGTCTGAGTGTGTTGGCAATCATAAGTTCATATCACTTTTCCATTTATTATTTAACCTTGATTGTCTGTATTGAATGCATCCTTTATACAATCACTATTCATAGATACATAAATACATACCTATAATAGATCCTGCAAAGACAGATTTAGTTATTATAAACCCTTAAAATACATACCAATAATGAAATGCTTTCTTGCTTATACTGTATGTTCTTTCGTTTGCATGTGATTTGCTTAATATTAAGTACAGACTTATTAGGAGCTCTCAAAACACATATATCCCTTATTGGGTAATTAATACTAATCTTGCAAACACATTAGCAACACGGAGGCAGTAACAGCTATCTTAGGAGCTGTTACAGTCTGTCTTGTAAATCCTGTCTTACTGTGTGGATTAGTTCATGTTCCTTTGGAGATGTGAGAATCTACAGTGCTGATCCTGATGCCACTCATGGGGCTGGGTCTGTAGGGAGCCCTTCCCCTCCAGATTTCAAGGGTTTTAAACACAGCTCTGACAGCACTTTTGAAGTGTATGGGTGGGTGGGAGACACATGGAAACCACACCTGCAATTTTGCACTGCTTCAGAGCTTTCCATTGTACGTGTTGGGATGAGGAATAAGCAAATTAAGTCTTTAAATTTAGTATTTCAAAGTTAATAGGGAAAAAAAGGAGAAAACCGTTTTAGAAACTTTGTTTAATAAAGTTGACAAACAGTATTGTTCAAGATAGGTTTTAATATTGTTTGGGGGGGGGGTTGTTTTGAGGGTTTTTATAGGTCTCAGAAACCTCCAAGCATGATGTTTTTAATCAGATATAAACATGCTTTCAGGCTGTGACCTTCAGAAATTACTCCCATAAAGGGAGTGCTGACTGAAATGATTGTAACCATGACTTTACTGTAATAATTTGCAAAACAGAGATGGTGCAGTGTGATGGTTTCATATACATTTACTCATGGCTTTTAAATTTGCTTTTGTGGCTAGATAGTAGAACCATCCTGCTTTATATTCCATATTATATTTATATTTGGCTGTCCACAAGAGCTGTATTATCCTATCTCTGGGGAGGAAGTGTGTGGTATCTCCTGCCAGCATTGCTGTGCTACACCCTCACTTGTTACCTGCTGCCCATGCCTGCATTAATCTTCCTAGAAATATAAAAGCAATTTTATAGATGCAAAGAAGAGTGGTTTTGGTACAGTCCATGTTTACAATTCTAATTGGGGTTAATAAAGAAAACACATTGCCTACACACACACACAAAAGGTACAGTGCCAGAGTATTGATTGAAATTAAATGAGTTCTATCCATTTAACAAAATTAACTCAAAAGTAACCTAGATCCACATTCAAAGGCATGGAAGAGCTGAAGTCATTGTGAATCCAGAACCACTTTTTCAGAGCTGAAATACCAAGTTACTTTAGGCATGGCAACAAATATTTGTATTTACAGCCCTGTTAGTTTGAAACTTGGCTTATCACGTATTTGCCTGGACAAGAAACACTCTTACATTGATTGACTGTATGCAGCATCTCTGACACTGTCTAAGAAATGAGCATTCCATTTTCATCCTCTTTCCTCTTTATCTGCACTGTCAGATCAGTTTTTGTAGTGGCACAAAAGGGGGGATGCTGTGAGTTGTCCAACTTCCACTACACTGGTGCCCAGCAATGCAGGGGTGGATTTTGCTTCATCAGGGGACAGTCACTGTAATTGTCTCAGAGCTTCGTTAGCTGTCAGTGTCTCTGAGTCTGACATGTCAAAACCCAGAGACAACCTACTGATTTCTTGTTGAAAGCAGCCTCAACAGCAGCCTCTGTTGAAAAGTCTCTAGAGCTTGAAAAGATACACAAGCTCTTTCCTTTTATGCTAACACACCTGACAAGTGCCAAATGCTCTCACCTCTGGATGAAATCTGGAATCAGCACGTTTTGTGGGTGCTCAGAGCTCTTGAGTGGGTTTTTTAAAGACAGAGACCACAGTGCTTCATCTGGGCTGGGGTTTGGGGGTTTCTTGGCATCCACCTGTGACTGCCACACGCATCCTGTTGACAGTCCCTTGGTCCACATCCTCATTAGCTTCTTCAGCTCAAAATGGAGCCCACAGCTTTTTGTATTTAATAGGTCTGTGGTGAATTCCTGAGCATTGGTAATGTGCTCAGGTTTTATGGTGATGGTTATTTTAACAAAAAATGTCCTGAATAATATTTGGATCCTTATGATGTTCATATGAAATTGCTCATGTTTCATCTCTGCTGACTCCACATCCAGACAGCCTTTAGGTCCTTCCCAGCCTTTATTCTTGATTCCCTGAGACAGAAACTCAGAGCATGTGTTGGAACCCAACGTGGTGTGTGTGGGTGCACCATGGGGGTGCCTGTGGGTGCACATCTGCCCTACATCTGTAAGGTGAGATGCTGTGACAGGCAACACAGTTTGTCTTCTCCTGAAGTTTGACTTTCTCAAGTAAATTTGAGGAGGTTAGCAGCTTTATTCCCAGCCTGGTGGATCTGGAGCAGTCCTGGGGTAGTTCTGTGAAGGCTGAGTTCTGCCTACACGGCTGCCTTCAGCAGCAACATGATAAGCAGCAGCTTGTAGCACCATCTCACCCTCCCACACTGGGGATGACTAGAATGTGCAGTTGTCTTCCTTGTTTCCTAATCTAGTACATGATTTTATAGCCCTTGGATCCTGCACTGATCCCAGACAGGCACACGGATCTCACACACTGTTACAAAGGAGGAAACCCTGAGAAATGCTGGATGTCTGGAGCTTAGGCAGAGTTGCTGGTGACTCTTGATTCTCAGGATCACATCTGAGATGTGTGATGTATGATGTATGCAGTCCTTTTGCCCTTAAAGAAGAATATTTATTTTGTATGAATGGCACTGGCCAAAGATATTATCTAAACCCACAGATGTTGTATAGTCTTCACTGTGATTGCTTTCTGCAGTTTTGGAGCTGTTAATTTTAGCTCTTCATTTCCACAGCAAGACCTTTTGGCATCTTTGTGGAACAGGAGCAGGGTCCTGAATTAGCCCAGCTCCGTGATCCTGACAGTGTCTAACTGAAGGAAGGAAATAGCTGCCCTGGTATGTTCTTTTACTGGAGCAGCACAGGGATATTTGCTGAGATTCATTGAGGAGTAGAGGCTGTGAGAAGTTTTGGTGTACTGTAGCTTCCCAGCAGAAAACAAGGGTATGGAGGCTCCAAGGAAAACAGACAACCTGTTTAATTCTCATAATGCTTCCTGTCCTTTGCTTCCAGGATGAGCAAAGCAGTAAATGTTGAGCAAAGCAGTAAATATCAAGCAAAGGAGGTTGATTTGTATGCGCAGCAATTGTTGGAATAAAAATCAGTTCAGACCCCAGTGACTCTTGCCAGCCCTTGTTATGGCTGTAGATATCTGAATTCACTGCAAGTAAATACAACTGAAAATTCAGGGTACCCATCAGATTGTAACTCCAAATAGATCCTTCTCCTTTGCAGAATTGACTGGAAAGTTTCCACAGGAGGAGAGAGGCCTCAGGGGAGCAGGACCTGTGGAACTGTGTTGTGTGGGGAGCTTTATCCCCAGCCCTGAGATGCTGCTGGCATTTCATTTGTCGTTAAATAACACAATAATCTATTGCAGAGAAAACAAAATGGGAACTCTGTATCAGGGTGTAGATGCCTGACATGCATTAATAAAACAATAAATGATATTAATAATTTATATGTGGCTGGTTTTACTTTTTGGGTGGGTTGTTTTTTGTCTTTTTTTTAACACTAGTAGAAGGATATTACCATTCAAACTGAACTGGAGTGAAATTACTTCTCCTATAGATAAAACATATTCAGATGAGCAGCATGCTTTCCCCACAAAGCTAACTGCAATCCCAATTAACACTTCTCAAAACTGAATTTATTTTTTTCCCCCTGCTTCCTAATGAGGTTTTTTCCTCCCTGCTGTCTTGATACAAAGCTTTATGCCGTATGAGTGTGTTCATATGGTGCTTGAGTGCGTTATCTGACCTTGATTGGTGTTTTGGGAGCCAGTTAAATAGATTACATAGAGGTTACCTTGACAACTGTCTTTGCTGATTTAGCAGTGCAGTTCATTCTTGGGCACAAGACTCTCAGCAACTGTGGAATTCCACTGACTTCATATTAATCATTAACACAATGTTCTGGAGAGGCTCTGCCGAGCTAGCAATAAGGACTGTATTGAAATTATTTTTTTTTTAGTGGGTAAATGTTATAGACCAAGATATGTTTACAGTATGAGATGTTGTTCACAGTCATAAAATGAAAATATATGTTCCTGTTTATTTTTTCTCTCTCTTCTAGTTTCAACAATAATATTGGAATAATAAATCTCCTATCATGTCTGATGGGAAAAGATGGTCTTTTAAATGAAACTCTTTCCTCAACACTGAGCTTACACCATACCTTCTTTTAGGTCTGTGCTGTAACCTCGCAGGCATGACAGATAGTTAAATTCAGTGTGCAAAAGCTTATAAGCCTGGAATCTGATCTCTATTAACTTCAAGGAGATTGCTTCTGATTTACATTGGTCTTCCATATTGGTCAAAACCTGATGCTTTTCAAAAGATGTTGATAGACGAGAGAGGCACTTTCTTCTTCAAAACTGTTCTCCAGATTTTTCTCCAATAGCTCAAACATTAAAGCTCTAGTGCCATCAGGGCTTTGGGCTTTGTCTTTAAAATGAATATTTTTACTTTTAAGCGCCCAGCTCAACCAGAATTTTGCAGGAGGATGTCAAGATTCCGGGGCTGTATTTTATTGCAAGAGGCTGGAAACCTTGTGGAAATTAGACAAAGTTTTTTATGAATTAAATATGAATAATGAATAATGTAGTCAGAACAGGGACCACACCATGGTTTTTCCTCTACTGTGATATTCAGTGTATCTCATAATGTCTTGTCCATTGTCTCCATTTTTCATCTGCAGCATTGTAAGGCTAATCTAACTGGGGTTTTGGGTTGAAATTCCATCATTGTGTCATACAAAATGTCATGTACAAAGTCAGTGGAGAGCAGAGTTGAGGTCTGTGACACTTGGAGGGAGATTGTATGGGTCCTGTATAGATAATATTTTGCTAGTGCTATCAGGTAATGAAATAGTAAACTTTTCTTTTTTAACTGCCATCTTTAGGTTTCAGAGTTAGTCCATTACAAATTAAAAAATTATTTGTGCTTCCCAGAGCAGTTGTTTGCAAACTCAGAAAGACAGAATTAATCATGGTGTCTTCAAGTCCTGATTGTGAGCTACTGTTTGCCCAGTTTGAGAAACATTTTCTTTCAACTGAAATTATACTGAAGAATAATTTCCCCCAGATTTGTTCTTCCAGTCTTGGAGCAGTTTGTTGCCAGTACCACAGGCATGAGCCATGTTTTTTATTTGGGGTGAGGACAGTGCACACATGGCTGAGCCTGTGGCCACTGCAGCTACTGAGCATTTCTCTAGGTGTTATCTGCAGAGTACTAGATGTAACTGGAACTTTTCTCTGGAGCAGTGTTTGGGTTTGGTCTCATCCACTGTTTACAGCCAAGAAGGACCTTTCCCTCACAGAGGACTCCACATAACCATACAAAGAGGCAGTTCTATCTAGAGATTTCAAATTTTTTGGAGGCAGGTATCTACAGTCATTTATGGATGGCTCAGTGAGAGATGATATTTGCCTTTGCACTTCTGATTTTGTGTCCCCAGTGCTGCCTTGGCAGGCTGACAACATCGAGACAAACGTCAGAGGCATAAGTTCAATAGTCAGTAGAAACTGGAGTGTGTGGCTGAGTTCCTGTACCCAAATAAGATTCTTCCCTGGTCCCCTCCAGCACAGCTCTTCTGCATGCCCAGCTTAGGATTTCTTAGCATAAAAATACACAGGTCTGCAGCTGGAGCCTAATTTTGGACGTGCACCCAAGTACCTCTGATACAGTATACTTGCATTTATTTTTTGCTGGTGCAAGGTCAGAATCAGTCTGAAGCAGACTGGTGGAGCTTCCTGGAAGCTGCTCTGAAGAACACCCAAATCCATCACTGCAAGAATGAGTGGAATTGCTTACAGATTGCTTAAGGAAAGAAGGAGGACTTTGTTACCAGAGATTTTAATCTGACACTTTAAAAGACAGTGATTATTTCCAATACATGCTCTAGGGTGTTTCACAATTGGCAGAGTTGATTTGTTTTGGAGGGCTGTAACCCTGCAAGAATTCAAAAGTAGCACATTTTGGGGCTTCCAATTTTGAGATACAGGGCATAACAATGGAGGTTTCCTTGACATAGGTGGGTTTTTTTAGATCTAGTGGGTTTGACTTATTGATTATCTGATTATGTGGTACTGGAGTATTCATCCTCCTGGAGAACAAGATGGAATAGCCAAAGTATAAACAGATAGGCGTGGTTTAGGGGTTTTTATTGCAGCTAGGAAAGTTCCTTTGATCAAAGGAACCTACAAGCATGAAACAATTTAACTACTACATTTTGTACTAATAGAGTTTCCAAGTATCTTTGACTCGTTTTAAAACACAAGGGTCACCAAAAGTCATATTTTAGAAAAGGATCCATTGGAGGCTGCTTTTAGCCCTGTGTAATTTTTACACCCATGTACTCATTCCTGCAAGCTGTGACCTCATGTGATGAGAATCCAACCCCTTTCTCCCATCTGCCCTTCTGTCACTGCAGGAAATAAGGGAAATATTTCTGTCTCTCATGATAAATAAATATTTCTCTTGTTCATATGTGAATGTCCTGTGTAAACCCAGTGGCCCTATGCACTGATAATTGCCACATTTCAGCATTCACAGGAATAAAGGGGTTTCATAACTATCAAATTTCCACTGGTAGGAATTTTAAGAAAATGTAATTTGATGCCAAGTATCCTTGCATATCAAAGTTTAATGACTAGTCAAGACAAACATCCATGGTAACATCTGGGATATATTTATGCTTTAGCCATTTAACCAATCTGGTCAGAAGTTTCAAATCAGTGTTTATCTGGGCCTGAGAAAACATTTCCAAGATTATTAGATATAGTTTGAGGTCTATAGACCTGAGATTAATGGCTGTTTAAAGCTTTTAAATTTCTGCAGAAGAACAAAAAAGCAGAAACGTTCACAGACTCGGATAATGAAAGAGTCACTCATGGATTATCAGGAGGATATTTTAACAAGATACTGTAGAAACATTGTTACATTATGAATAGCAACCACTGTGGTATATTCTCAGAAGGTATGGTCAAAACTATCAATACTGAAGTTATGCAAAGAGTTAAACAGGGCTTTCTCCAGGCTGATGAAACAAATGGCTCTGGATCCTATTAATTCTTTTCCCAGAGAATACTCCTGTGGTATTGGTGCCAGTGCCTGATGGGCTTTGGACTGGAACAAAAAGCATGTTTAGATGCTGATACTTGAAGCTGCTCTAACTTATGCTTGGGGACTGTCTAGCAATTAGGTTGGGATCTGGGGATTTCGAAAGTCACCTTTGCACCTCCTGTTTTGAGCTGCAGTCTGCTTTTTTATCTCCTATCACAGATCATACCGGGGGATGGGATTGGAGCAGTAATTTACTGTATTACTTTTCCCTACACACCAATAAATAGAAAACATTTTGTATTTTTTACAGATTTACTCTTCTGAAATAACTCCAGAATTTAGGATTTGTACAATATTTGTCTGGGAGGAAAAACCTTTGCAGGCTTTTGTTGTTATATATGTTTTTCTAAAAGATCCTTAATGGAACAAGATAATTCCACCTGTGTGTCATCATTCAATGTAAGGGTAAAGTTGTCAACAGACTGCAGGGAGACGAGCACTCTGCTTTCCTTCATATTGAAGTAAGATATATGTGTGTTATTTCCTTACATGTCACCTGGAAGGTTTCCCCTGAGTATTGCCAAGTCATACAATTAACACTGCTGAATTCCCCTCGAGAGTCTGCACTTGTGATTTTCTACCCACACTAAGACAGTGATTCCAGCCCCAGACCAGCTTCACTATTGAGTAACACCAGGTGCAGGTAACTAGAAAACTTGGACATATTTATGTACAACGAAGGCTTTGCTAAAGCAAGACAGAGCACCAGCTTAGAATACAGAATGATTTCTCCATCTTCACTTTATTTATCCTTTTCTCCGAGGGTGGGGAAATGGGAAAAAAAAAACAACCTCTCAGGTCAAGGTTGAAGACTTTGTAGTGCAGAACAACAAAGCTTGACTGTGATAATATACAGAGCACCTGCCCTGAGGATAAACAAACAGCTCACATTTTTGTGCTTTCAAGTATGGTATGCGCAAAACAGCACAAGCAAAAGATTCTTTTGAACCTTATAGGAAAGGAAAAATGGAAATCTTAAGAGCAAACAAAGTATTTTATTCATCCTGTGATGCTGCAGCATGCAAATCACATTGACCAAAACCAGCCACGTCATTAACCACATGGTTGGATCCAAGACAAGAAGGTGTTCTCCCAGTTTTTACCAACTCATTCTTGAGCTTCCATTCCAATGGGAGGCCTGGATGAATGGCAGGATATTCCCCCATCCATGGAATTCCCCCCTGGATGGGCCAAATCTTCAGTTTACAGGATATGTTCTAGAGAGGACCTGGGTTTCCCAAGTTATAGTAGGGTTTTCCAGCCTCCTACTACGAGGTCTTTAGGATGTTTGGTCTCCTGGCCTAAAAAAATATTAGGGCTATGCTAAGTTATCAAAGAATTACAACTGTGCATGCTAAGAATACTGAGGATACATAAAAGTTATATGAAAGGTATATAAAAGAAAAGGCAAAAAATCATCTTGGCATCAGAATAATAGAAACATTTATATGCAAAGAAAATGTGTGTGTGTTTATGATTCTCCTCTGGGTTCTATTTTCTGTAGAATCAAAGTCCCAGTTCCCATTTCATGATGAATCTTAGTCTTCACTTCTGTTAGCACCACAGAGAAATCTCTGACAAGACAGATGTCTGCAGCCACCAGAAGCCTTAAACTGAACACCTAAAAATAGAAAGCTGCAGAATTTATAAATATTTTTTGCAAATCAACCTTTTATAACTACCCTCCTTTTGTAGCAGTGGTAGTTAGCATTGAAATCCAAGTACATTTCAGCAAAAGAGAAAGCTGACCAAGCAGCCCAAGAAATTCTGCAGAGTTCTGCAAATTGCAGGAGGCCCAGGGAAGGAAATCACTGCATGCCAATTTTTTCCCACTGATTTCTATTGTCTCCACTTATCATATGTAACACAAGGAATGCAGTGTGGAGCACTGTATCTTCTCCACAATTGTTACCTAACTAATAGCCTGATTATGTTTTATGACTTTGTGTTCTCATTCCACATAATTTACTCTTCAGCTAGAAAATATGACTGTCCCCAGAGAAAGATCCAGGCCTTTATTCTCTTTGTTCTCAAATTAGTTTGGAGAAGGATCGACCGGCAGGGTAGAAAGCCTGTATTGGATCTGCTAAGATCTCTTCCTATTCAGATTTGCTTTCTGTGGCTGGAGGCTACTCTTGATAGTTATTTGGAATGAAATATTGTTCATCCCCTTAACAAAGAGAGAGTTGCTTCCATTCAGTACTTCCATGAACTTCAGACAGTGTTTATATAGTGTGTATTCAAAACATGCCAGCTATTTCTTACCATCCTGTAGTTTCCCTGACCAAGGCCTGGGCTTCTCTTTTATCAGAGGGCTTCTGTTTACCTGGCATCTCTTTTTGTTCTTTTGTATCTTTCTCTGTGCACTCATTTCCTACACTGCCTGAGTAAATATGACTTTGGAAAGGAAGAACTGCAGAATTTCCCTGCCCTGGTTCCTTCAGCTTTTTTTCCAAAGGCTTGCTCCTGTCTCCCTATCTCACACCTGAGGTTGGGACTCCCTTTCTTCTCTTCCCTGGCTCCAGCATGTGGACATTGCTGTGGAGCCCATGAGGAAATCACTGTGGATGATTTCCACTTAGACCTCATGTCTCAGTATAACTCCTCATTGGAACTTCTCTCTTGTGCATCCCATAACCCATTTCTTTTTGGTTGCACATTGCTACCGGAGCGATCTGTGCCAGGTAGGAACAAATTCAGGGGACTCTTTTAAGTAGAAAGTTACTCATCCCAAGTAATTTCACCTTCCAGGAGAGACCTTTACTGATGAATAGATTTCTTAAAATTGATCTCTACTACCAAGACTTTGCCAGGGAAGTCAAACCAGTAAAAGCTTCTTGGTACTGCGGATAACAACTGCCTGTATTGCTAACCAGCCTTCTCTAATTATATAAACCATCCTGCAGAAGATTCCTTTTGCTGCTATAAATTGTGCTAGCTCAGGTGATTTCCTTTCTAAGTTATTTTGGCAAAATGCTGCCTATGCAATGTTTTGTAGGCTAAAAGGATCCCTTATGGAGGACTTTGTTGGACCAGGTGAATTTTTCTATTGGCCTGCTATGAATATCTATGAAAACCTAACTTGAGTCATACCAAAGCCTTTGGCTTAGCTGCAGGAGTGGGGACGTGAGAGAAGGAAAGCAAGAGGCACTTTATTGCAGCCAAAAAAGCCCTGAAAGATCTCAGGATGGCCAGTCCCAATATTTAGCTAAATAGCTAAGTGTATCCACTGTCACCAGAGGATGACAGTACATCTCCTTCCTCTGCTGGGTGTTGAACTCATCATGGACAAGACATATTAGGAATTTTCTTATGCTTATGCTGCCTGTTGAAAATGCTGGGCCAGATGCTCAGCTCCTTTAGATTAATGCCAGTGCACCTCTCTACAGCAGCTGACAGCCTAGCCCATAATGCACTAAATGCTATTTATTATTTTGTTTTGTTTGCTGGAGTGACAATGGAAATGACAGTGATACACAGGTCAATTCAATCCTGCTGACATAGCCTTCAGGCTTTTATGTTTGGGGTTTTTTTCTCCCCTCTCCCAGGAGAATCTCCCTTACAGTTTTATATTTGGTTAGGTTTATTAAATAAGCTCTTCATATTAAGCAGCCTCATAAGCTTGTTATTTTTTGTATCTCTTTATTTCTTTAGCTTTATTAATCATCATGGTACTTGAAGTTGCTAACATGAAAAACGCACTGTAAGAATAAATAATCATTATTATCAAAGTGCTTTCATTAAATGATCTGTAGGATTAAATCCTTATTAAAACAGCATTATTGGTCATGATTATCATTATTATTACATATTAATTAGTCATACCAAGATAGTGCAGCTTTCAGAATTATCTTTACCAGAGTCAGTTAAATACAAAGGTTTCAAATTGCAATAGATTTAGTGGTTTAGGACATGGTACTGGGATTATAGATAATATTATTTATTCAGTTCAGTACTTGCAAAGAGCTGATGATGTGCTCAGTGCTGTGCACAGCAGAATTTGCTGTCTGAAACATATACTTTAAGAAAGGGAAATGATATAGTTGCATTAGTGTAGGGGTATTTTTTTCTGAAATCCAGGAGTTCAGTGTTGTTTATGGCTCTGTTGCTTCCCGTGTCTATTCAATTTTGTGCTTTTTCATTTATTTAATCTTCCTCTGACTCAGTGTATTGATGTGCACAAAGAACATTCCATTAATTAATCTGTGTTCGGCCTTTTGAATTATAGGTACCACGTAAGAGTGGAGCCTTTTTTCCCATTCCTGAGGAGAAGCTGCAGCTGACATGGATTGCCATGTCTGTAAAACTCTTCATAGATGTGGTGCCTGTTTGGTTAATGGAGCTGTGAGGTGATGTGATGTGTACAGCACACTTCCCTCTTTTTCTTTTATCTGAAGTGATGCTATTACTGCTGCCCTTTGATGGAGTAACCTAGCCAAGCTTCAAGAGACAGGGGATAAGAAAAGACTGACAAATAAAATATTGTTGTGGCAGGTGTTGTGAGATGGTAGTGTTATATAAAGTCTTCCAAGCTCTTTTTATTCCCACCTTTTTATGTGAGCAAACCTTCAGCCTTGGGAAGACACAATGTGTTTGCATATTTTCTTTTGCAAGGTCTGACAGAGAAAGTCAAATAAATAGTTAATTTTGTTGCCTCAGCCTGTGGATGGAGTTGTTCTGGAGACAGATACTCTCCAACAGACAGGCATTAGTATTTGGCTAAATTCCTGAGCAAGGCCATTGCCCTGCTGCTGTCATCTCTTTTCCAGGTCTAATTTTGCCTGTTGCCTTCTCCCTTTATGTCATGCCTCAATTTTAGCATCCCAGGCTTTTCAGGGGCAAGGCTCTGTGCGAGATACAGAAATCCAACTTAGGCACTGATTGTGCCTGCAAAGCTGGACCAGGTGGAGAAGTTAAAAATGACAGTCCCAGGAGCCACCATAGTGAAAGGGGAGCTGGTGGGTGAGACAGGAGGGGATGCCCCAGGGAAGGACTCTGGCCTCTGAGTGCATCTGGGATTCTGAAATTTCTCTTCAAGGTTGGTACTCAAAGGAAGCTGACACTTCTTTACCAAACAGAGTGAAGGAGAGACCATTTTTTTTTTCCTTTCCTTTTTTTTATGCTAATTGGACATCTAGGAAATTAAAAGTTAAATGTCCCTCTGCTAAATCTGGCATATAGAATTAAATTCAGGTCTCAGAAGGGCTCTGCCCACCAGGATTTTTGAGTGCTGTGGGCTCTCTCAGCCTCTCCCAGTGTCACTGCTACAAATTGTTTTATGCAGTGAAACAGCAGTGGTTGAATTATTTGCTGAGCTGTCCCAACTTTGTCATTTGCCATGTGAATGATACAATCATTGTTTTGTAGGATATTCCTGCCAGAGCCTTTTCTGAATGTTTTCAGAAGAGCATGACACTCTTAAGAGATGGAAGAGATCCAGGCTGAGGTTCCCATCCAAGAGAGGAACAGTGGGATTTAAAATGTGGATCACCCAGGCACAGGCACATAGCCCTGCTCCCACAGTGTAGGGTTTAGTACCTTTAGTTTAGTTTAAAGGTTTTGACTAAACTGGTCCCTGCTGGTTAGTAAATGCTCTGCAGTGCTGAGTAACCTGGTCTAGATTCTTGCCATTAATGTGCCACAGGGGGCTTAACGAATTATGGACATAATGGCTCTTCCTCCTTTAAAAGCACCAAACTGCTCTTGCACTCTGTCATTTTGGGGTATGCAAGGAATGCAGGAGCAGGCTGCTGAGAGCAGCAGCCAGTCATTTGAGCAGTCTGAACTTTTTGCTTGGCTGCCCTATTTTAAATGGGTACCAGTGGAGCAATAGATTGGCATCTGATGTTAGTTACGAGAAAAAAAAACCAACACCCTACACACTTAAGTGAAACAGTAGCAAAGTGATTTTTTTTTTTGTAAATCTCTGGAATTAATAATTACAGCGATTTGAGAAGAAAAACAGTATCATTCATACTGAAATATATTCTCTTCCCTCCCACAGGGGAAGCCTGTGTAGGTGTGGAGCTGCAGTCTGGGAAATTAAAAAATGCAAATTAAAAAATGCAAATGTAAAAGAAAGGCATTGCTTGCTGCAGTGCTCTGAGGGTCTTCTTGAATAGCAGCAAATTAAAGAAATGCTATGTAATCAAAGTTTATATCAAGCCTATGAAAGAAAAGCAGCATTATCTCTAAATATAGTGATAGTACTCTGCTCCTGATCCTTTATATTTGTACATATTACCAGTAAATTACAAAGACACTGTATTATGGGCTTCAACAAGTCCTTGAAGAAAAGGCACATTACCCTTTTATATGCCACTTTATTGTGTTGTATTAAAACATGATGATTAGGAAGGAAAATGTGGTTGAGCTACTTATTTTTTTCAACTCAGTTCATTCAGGTTTCTTCACTCCATTTCTTTTTGCTGTCAGCACCAACAAGGGCTTCCCAACTGGAGCTTTTTGCTGCCAGTGGCAATGCAGGTCAATCAGATAAACTGCCCTGATTGTATAGAAGTTTAGATAGTAGATTGTTCTGTCTTCCACATCCCCTCTCAATTTATCCAGATATAACACTATCCACCTGCTTTTCTCAGTTTCACATCAACTTCATTTGTGGTCTGTTTGCAACATTTCCCACAAAAAGGCCAACACAGCCCATGTAGGGAAAATAAATACACATGCAAATATTATCTGTTCAGTGTTTCAAGACAAGCAGGGTGCAGTGAGAAGGAAGGTGAGCAACCTGGCCATGCAGGAACTTCCCAGCACAGGGGTACAAATGGGAATATCCAAATGGATTAAACAGCACAGGGAGTGGGCAAAGGTGGCTGAGGAAAAGGAGAGAGAATCAGGCAAATGGTGCATCCTAGCAACACCCAGGTAACCTGTGGTCTCCAAGGCAATATGTAACTGGTTTTGAGAGGGATGAGATCATTGCCAACTAAAATGAAAAATAAGCTGTGAGGGAAACTCATATTTACTTGATTGGTAATTACAATCTCTTTCTCCAGCAGAACTCGGGATATGCTGAGCATGACTAAAAACAGACATAAACCACATATCTGGGAGTTTCACCAAAGGTAAGGAAATTCTCTTTAGGCTTTGCTTCTTCTGTTTGAAAGAACTTGTCTTGCTTTGTGCTGCGATGATTTCACGAATTTCATTAATTTTTTTGTGATTCTTGGTCAGCAAGCTCACTGGAGCCAGAGATTTGCCTGTGACAATCTCTGGGCTCCTGCAGAGATTGGGTGGAAAGTAAAACAGAGATGGAAGGTTGTAGAGTTCTCTTTCCTCAAATGTTGCAGGGGAAGCTTGCAACCACAGCAAGGTGCAGAGCCTGGAAGTTGTAAAAAGTAGAGCAGGTTTGTATAAAAGCAAGACAGGCTTTACACAAATGCTTGTGAGCAGAGAATTCAGATTCTTTTGGCTGCAAATGTGCCTGCAGCCTGAGCTGTACACAGAATGCAGCTCTGTGGATTTGGCAGATTGAGCAAACGAAGACCTCAGCAGAATCTCTAGGTACTTGAAGAAACTAGGCCAAGCACAGCCAGGTAGATAGCCGCTGAATAAAATATTTTTGAGATCCTGATTTTAATTAAAATAAGGCATAATTACCCCATTGTGGCACCACCACAGTTTACAATTCTTTCTTCATTTATTTAATGAATCAAAGCAGATAAATCAGTGCTTGCAAATAGTGCTTGCAAAGTCTCCTGGATTGAGATGAAACTCTGATAACCTTCACCAAATACATTAGCAAAATACCCCAAATACCTCAATAGATGAAAAATACTAAAGGCATTTGAAAACTGCTGTTAACAATTGTTGTAAAAAGCATATTTTTAAATTTAATACTGTAGTATAGGATATGCTGCTTACTGTTCATACTCATTAGACAGAGGGTATTTGAATAAGGTATCCTGCAATGGAAAAAAACTGGCATTTTCAGAGCTGTTATGACCATGTGATGAGGTGAGGTGAGCAAAGATTCCTCCAGGGCATCTTCTTGAGCTACTTCTTATATTTCAATGACTTTCCCTTTCTCTTGGTCTGTCAGAGAGGGAATTAAAATAAAACACTCACTGGTAGATTATGAAAGTCACTTATGATGTGACCTTTACTAGCTCAGGAGGTGAATTTCTCCAATCCCAACCGATTACTGCAAAGGACAGTCATCATCAGTGTTTCTTTACTCACTTACTGTATCTTGACAGACATTTGTAACTAGTCTAGCTCTGCTCCCAGAGGGGCACTTTATTACAAAAGTACTTAAGTGCCTCCATGATTAGCATTCCAAATACTTCATGGTACCACACATGAAACACAGGTCTACCTCTCCTTTGACATTTTAGTCCTAAATTGAGATGGCCACTCAAATTTTACATTCTCTGCAGTGTGCATTTAGCAGCCCTGAAACTCTTCCAAATAGTCTGGCTTTAGCTGCTTAGAAGAATCCATTACTCTCCAATTCAAATACCATCATAAAAGCTGCTGTAACACCAGGGGTCCTCAAAAGGTCTTTGCCCAATTCACCTAACATTATCAAAGTGCTTGTAGCTGGAGATTTATGTTACATTCCTTATTTTAGTCTGTTTTTAATGTAACTAGCATTGAGAAAAGATGGTGAATTTCTCAAGGTCTTAAAAGAATCTAATATATTTTTTTTCTATTGGGTCTTCTATTCTTTACACTCATCCCTTGCTCCTGACAGCTAGAGTCAAGTTCTGCTGCCAGGAGTTACTGGTTTTATGGGTGTCAGTATTAGCTGTTCTGAAGCCTCTAAAATGGCTAAAGAAGTTACTGAAGTCATTATCATTTCTATGGCAAAACAAGTCAAGTTGTCAGGCTCGTCCTTTTCAAACCAACTAAATCATACCTTCCTGCCCTGACATCACTGGAATTACCCATCTGTTTCCTGTATTTTAGTGCCTTGTTGATTTGAGAAGTGCCTCACTCATGTTTCTAACTAAAAGTGATGTGCTGAAACACATCTGCAGGCATTGAAGCAAGCTTGCAGCACCTTTTCAGTGAATGGATTGAAGGACTTCTGTCTCTAAAGCTATTAATCTTGTACCTTCCAAGCAGAGAAATCAATAACATTTTGGAAAGTCAAATTGTTCGTAACGGAACTGTGCGTGGTGTCAGTGCAGGAAAAGCTCATAGTTACTGGAAAATACAGAGGAATATATGTATTTATTTGATATTGGGTGGTTTGTTTCAGAAACTTAGCAAATACCTCTAACAAGAAACAAACGAGGAAATTTTTGTAAAAGCCTTGTTGGCCAAAGAAAGGGGGAAACAGATCTCCAACCAGAAGAAGCAGGGCTGTAAGAAGTAATAATCAAATGCACATAGTAACTAGAGCTAGACTACAGTGCATAACCTTTTCCTTCACATGTGGATTGAAATCTTTCCAAATATCAATTAATCCCTAATCTACCATGCATTTCCTAGTTGCTTCCTGTGCATTATTAATGGACTGGTCACCCTGAGATGAAGGTAGGAAGTAAAAGCAATTAAATTCCTCTCCCACCCCTGCAGATACAATTGACCTAGAGGATTCAGCTACAAGTAAAAATTAAAAAGCTCCAAAGAAGAATAAGCATGGCCTTCATGCCTGAGCCAGACTGTGAAGTCTAAAAAGCTGCATGCAAGAGCAACAGCAAGCTCCCTTTACTTAAACTATCAAATTCTGTGATTCAGGGCTGATCAAGGAAAAAAAGCAGGTGCCCAATCTCTGCTGGTTTTTTTTTCTGGTGTTGCCCTGTAGCTGAATGAAACCTTTAAACCAGAACTCCAAACACTGCTTCTTTTCTCAGTGTAGAAAAGAAAAGCCCACCTGTCTCCTGGGAAGTATTGATTCCATTTGAATTCAAAGAAACTATTTTAACTTCGTGCTTTTGTGGAGGGTGATGACCACAGAGTTCAGGGAGGCTCCTGACTGTGTACTACAGTTCACTCTGGCCTGAGAGGGATACAGTCATCCCAGCCTGCAATTCCCAAGCAGATCAGTCAGCAGTGCTAACAAGGAGAGCTCTGTGGCTGCTGTTTGCACTCCAACGTTAAAGGTTTGTGTTTGTTTCCACAGTGTTGTAAGGCTGAGGTGAAAGTCCATCCCTCTTGCTCTGTTCAGCATCACTGGAGATAACACACTAGGCTAAAACAGGTGCATTTCCAAATCACCCCCATTATCCTTCTGTTCAGAGAAAAATCTCCTGGCTCAGCCACTACTGTGTTACCAAACTCAGGGTGAATGAAGAACTGCCTGGTGAGGGGAGAAGGAGGAAAACACTGACAGTGCCTACACGGGGGAGAAAGGGGAAGGAGTGTCATGTGGTTGTATCAATGTACAATTCACGTAATTGTATTAATGCAGAGGTTCACTCTGAACGTGTGTGAAGTCCTTGCCTGCACCCACCCTGTGTGTCACCACAAATATTTCTCACTGTTTGTTTGCTCTCTACAGCCATTAAGATTCACGGGGAGTGAACCAAATCTGGCTCTCCTTGCCATGCGATCCTGATGCAGCCAGGAGAGCCCAGTGACAAAAAGCAGGGTGGACTTGTGCTAAAAGTGTGACTTGGGCTGGCAGTGGAGCCCAGCTGAGGATGACTGCAGTGGGAAACAGGAGATGTTCATTTTGCACTGTAATAAAGAATGGCTTTGGAAACAGGGGGTGCAGAAAGGTGGGCTGTTGCCTGAGGCTGGACTGGCCATAAAACAACAGGCAGGATGCAAATTGGTACTGTCATAAAATACTCAGACAAAATGATATCAACTACTAAAAACTCTGCTTATGTGCCAGCAAGAACTGAGTGAAGCCACAGAACACGAGCTGGATTCTGTGCCTTTTAATGAGACCATTGTATCCATTCTTCATAATGACATAAATTAAGGAGAGACCATCCACTTTGATTTTGAATTTCCATGTTTGTCAAACTGAGTTTCTAAAGTGGGTTTTTTGCTCTTTTTTTCTTTTAGAAAGCCAAAAAATATGGAGATCACAGTATATTCTAATCACTTGTCAAAATTCCTTTTTTAAAAATCAAAGCTGTTGAATGTTCAAGAATCCTTTTAATGCATGTAAATTACTGTGGTTTACCCTTCTATGATTTAAAACTGATTTTATTAATATTAGCAAAAATGCCATCACAGACAGACTGAACTCTTGTGCCTTAACTCAAATCCCAGCTAATTATGCCTCAGCTGTAAAGTTATAAACCCTTGAAAAACAAGATTTATAAGAGAAGTATTGACACAGTGTTAACTATAGCCATGTGAATGGAGCCACTGTAATATTGTTTGGAAATAGTGTTCTAAAAGGGAATCTTTTATGAAAAGAGATGCCAGCTGTTCACTTTGGAAACATTTATTTCATTGGCTCGTGATAAAATTGGCTGTGAAAGGTATTATTCTGAAACACAGCAACTTCTTAATTTCATTATGACCTGAAGTCACTGAGAAAGACGTGATGCCTAAGAGCAGTGAAAAAGGATTGCCACTGTTGGTTTTGCTTATATTGCTTTTCAACAAATACACACATTTTCTTAGAATAATTCGTGCTGGACGGGCCCTCAGAAGGTCATCAAACTCCTGCTCAGAACAGAAGAAAATAACAATGCTTTATTTTTTATTTCATTTTTGCAACGAATTTTTTCTTTTTATTAAAAAAAAATCAGCTTGCTTTGCTTTGAGGGAGCAGAAGTCTAGAAGCATGGCTAGAACTCTCTGCCAAGCCCATCCATGCTCCACAGTCCAGGATTGCATAGGAAGAGGTGTTTGTAACCACAAGAACCCAAAACCTAAAGAGATAAGTAAGAAAAAAAAAATTAAAGAAGCAGAGAGTCTTGACTGGCTGATGATCTGCCACATGGATTGAGAGTCAAAAAGGGTCTGGGAGTGAGATCCAGCATCTGAGAGTTGGCAGGGGAGGTGCCACAGCTGAAAATGCTGCTCCACTGAGATCTTTCTGCAGAGAACTTAACAGGAAATAGCTTTAATAAGATAAGATAATAATAATATGATCTAGCATCAGTCTGCTGTGCATCACGTGGAGCTTGTTCATCCCACAGGAGAGGTGTGGAGTGGTTTATCTCTGTACATGCCAGGTACACCTGGCTATGAACTCCTGAGACTATAGCCTACATATCCTGGGTTATATTAGATATATCTCTTATATTTTTACGGTGCAAAACTCTTGGAAATGCCGGGGAGGAAGAAATTTTTGTTTCCTTGGGTTATTTTTCTCTAATGTCCATGCAGTGCTGAGACCCAGATCTGTGTGTGTTCATTCCTTATTTCTGAGTCTCTTTGTCCTTGAGGAGTGCTGATGAGCTTCTTGTACTGGCCAGGCTCTGCTGCTATTATTGACTGCAGTCTCCATCCTCTGCCATGTCATTGAACTTCCATCACCATTGGCTTCATTAGCAATCATTGTTTTGGTGAAAAAAATCCTATACCACGTATTATGGGATGACCCGAGGCCATTATGGAACTGAACGTTCCCATAAGGATAATCCAGCCACAATATATCAAAGTGCTGAGAAAATATCCTTTGTCTCAGGTCATGTAACCAATGTGGCTGTTAAATGTTTTAAAAGCAGTTATATAACTGGCATTTAAAATGTTTTATTGAAAACCCTTAATGCTACTGTAACTAAAATGACCTTTAGTGGAGTAACACACATCACATCTTAAAATGGGATTTGATTAAAAATATCAAATGTTATAATGTGCTCATGGCTCTACATGCACCATCCTGTCATACCAACCACAAAGGCAGTTGTACTTGTTTTGGTTCTTCGATATTATTTTCAGCTTAAATTTATAACCTAGTTACTTTACAAGGAATGATTGTTGTGAGCTTTTAAACATTCCTTGCAATATTTGACATATGAGCTCTTTATTATTGGTATTTTTTTATGAACAGGTGGTATCTTTTAAGGCAGATGTTTCCAAACAGAGAGCATTTGATCTAGGGAGAGTTGGCTGATCAGAGGCTTCTCACTGGCTTCTCTTCCCTTTCTATGCTGTGATTAGATCTTTCTGAGAAACAAAAAATGCATCCATTAATCTGTACTGTCACAGAAGAAACCACAAAACGGAAAAAAGTAGAAAGGTGATTTTACATGGTAATGCAAAGCAAAACAGTCATGATTTTTTTTTCCCTCTTAAGAGATTGCCCTTACTAAAAGCAGTTTCAAAAGCCCCACAGAGAAATGTACACTTGAAAAAATATTAAATGTTGTGTTACAAGTCATATAGTGCTGATGTCTGGAGTTTTGAACACAAAACCATCTGAATAGTAAGAGTGGAAATGTGTTTGAACTCAAGATAACAAAGCTAGAAGTAGAACAGATACAGAAGTGGGAAAAAAAAAGCCCACCAAACAAAACAGATTCCCTGAATGACAATTGAAATGAGAGATGCTTTTTAAAAATGGAGAAATGCTCTCGCTGAGACTATCTAGCCTACTGAGAAACACAATTCTTTCTCCACTTTCAAGTACTCTGAAGAGGGCTAGGTGAAAAAAAACCCTTACTCCAACAGATGAGAGCAAAAGATCTTTTTATCTTTCTATTTACTTTCTTGTCTAGTAGCTTTTTCTCTACAACCTCACAAGCACTGGTCATTCCAAACAGATTATCCTCACAGTTTTACAGGTAGGAAGTTGAGCCATAAAGCAATATCCAAGATCACCAAGAAGGCCTGTGAGAGGTAGAAAGCAGGAGCTGAACAGAGTTTGTAACACGTGCTTTCATCACAGAAATATTCTTCCCAAATTTCACTCCCAGTGCCTATGCAAATATTTCACTCCTATTAAACTGATACGTGCAGAATGGGCAGGACTTTTTGTTGTATTTGGGATTGTCTGGAGCAGGATTCAGGAACCCACAGGATGGATTTGTTACTAAGGCATTCATAAGTGACCTGAACAAATGTATGGGCAAAACAGACACAGAGCTTTGAAAAATACAAACAGAAACACTGGGGGGAAAGTTTATCAGAAGTGTTAAGGAAATAAGGGACAGCAATGAAGTTTGAAGTTTAAAGTTAATGAAACAGACTTGGTAACTCCCCCATATCCGTTCATGCTTTCAGAAGGTCACCTCTACCCCCATGAATTGAAAAGGTTTTAAATATCTTAGTGCAATTCTAATTGAACAATTAAAGCGATAATTTGGCAACAGCTGTGGCAAATAAGGGAGGGTTCTACAGGGAAGAGAAGTTTTTGAGGCTTCCTGGGTGCTGCTGGGAAGGAGGCTGCAATGATGAGAGGAAAGGCTGGATGAGAGGGAGCACTGGGGGCTGGAAGAAATCCAGAGCACTGGAGGAGCCTGGAACTGCAATGAGGAGAGATGGCAGCGTGAGGTAAGAACCCCCAGCTAAACAAGAGGTTGAGAAATTATATTTGAGATATGAAAATTGTTTCTTTGTGGCTGGTATTTCTGACTGTGAAAATTGTAGAGGTTGGCTGTGTGAGACAGAATGGGTGCTGCTGTTGTCAGAGATGCTGTACATAGAATGGGGTTGATTTCTGGAGCCATGGGAGGTGCCTTAGGAGAATATTTTTGCATTGAAGGAAGTCAAGAATCCTGTTAAATGTGTTTAAACAAAAGCTCAGAGAAGGCTCTAATGTTGTTAGCAATTGTACAAAACCCCTAAAAGTTGAAACCAGCCAAGTGCTGGAAAGAGGGATGTTTGAGGAGTTGAAAATAACTCCAGTTGTGAGGATCATACTGAATAGTCAGATCAGCATTTGTGCTCAATCAGCCCAGGACTTGTCTGCCAGAGAGTTTGATTTTTGCAAAGGGAGCACAATGGAACCGTGCATGCAAAAAATGATAGTTTGTGGAGGGGAATGTTTCTTGATCCAAAGGAAAAAGGGAGCATAGGCTACACTGATGTTTAAAACTTAAAAATGTGAGCAAGAAAAAATGGAACAATAATAAATAACTCCAAAGGCACTGGATAAAGGAAGCATAATGGTGATGGCAGCTCCTGTACTATCAGCCATGGTGGAGATATCAGTGAGCTTGTAGTGTGTTACTTACTTTTGTACTTTTGCAATAATAAATGAGTAGAAACGACAAAAACGTTCTAAGAAATGTCGCTATGGAGCTGGGAAATCAGTAGGTTTCTCGTGGAATTTGTTCTAAAAGGGAAACATGAAATAACCCAGAGAAGAGTAAATCCCAGTAAATGTTTATACACTAAACATCACTCTGATGAGCAGCTCAGTCCCCCTCTGCTACAGGGCCCTGGAGTAGAGCTGGCAATTAATCTCCAATTGCTTGGGTGGGAGCAGTTCACAGCTCAAGGGGGCTCTGTGGATTATAAATCTGGCGAGCAAAATGGGAACTCAGGAGAAGTGGTAATGAGGGAAGTGCCAATAGTTAAAGCTGTAATCACCAGAACTGCAGGGCAGAGAGTCGACACCTCTGTGGCAATTTTCAATTCAATAACTGAAGCTAACGGAGTTGCCTAACAACACCACTGAGCTGCGATTACAACTGGCAGCATTATGTAACTGTGACAACCAGATGAAGAGAAAGAATAAAAAAAAATAAAAAGAGAAATGCATATATATTTCCAGTCCTAGTTACTGAAGGAGTCTGGGGGATGGAGCCCCATATTTGAAAGCTGCAGAAGGAACATACTACAACTCATTTTGGATGCTCCTCATCGATACCCTGGGGATCTACAGACACGCACAAAGGAAAGGATTAGACAAAGGCATTTCTTTTTTATCCTTACCATGAAAGTGGCACCAGAACCATATTTTTTCCACTGATTGAATAATGCAATCCAAGTATTCCTAAAGAACCTGGAGGCATGGCTAGCCTCAGCTCTAGCCACCAGTATGGAATTTTGCACTGCAACGTTCTCGTGTTCAAATTTACCATAGCAACCTCCACATCACATTTAATACGCAGAGACATCCCTCCTCTTTCCTGTTTAAAGAGCCCTTGTTAAGTGGTTTCGCTGTATTTTAGATGCCAAGATGTCGGTAAGATTGATGGAAGGGTGCACAATCAAACTTGCAAGGAGAGCCTAGCATCTAGCTCATTATGTAAGAGAATTAGCAAGGCAGTTCTTTTGACATGACAGTCCATTATGGCAGCTGTCAATCATACCTTAACATATGCTTTTTTTGTCCTCTTTTGGTGATTTTTTTTTTTAAGTTGTTCCATTCCTGTTCCTCAATAAAGCAGCATGTAGATGCTTTGTGTGCATGCACAGTAGCTGTTGCAGATCTGGATGGGCAGTGCTTTCTCCACATAATTGCTGGGTAACATATAATTATGCACGCATGTGTAATCCTGACTCGTGTGGCTCTTTGTCCCAGTTATGTGTGCACAGAGGCTTCAATCTGCTATGGCTTCTCATCCACCTCATAGCTTTGGCCCCCTCATATCAGTTAGTGATGCACAGGTATTTTGGGGCAGAAAGTCTAGGTTTGCTTCCTGGGGAAAATGCACCTCAGAAGGGCAGTTATATTTACTCCCTTCAGGAGAGGGAAGAAAATCTTGCACTAAGACTTCCCTTAAAATGGTATCACACATTGATACCCTAATAATATGCACCACTTTTCATAAAAGGACTTCCATATAATGAATTTAACCTGGAAGATGATTCGGTGTTACAGTAGTTGGCAAGTGAAGAAATAGATGCATGGGGAATCTTGAGTTTGACTCCAGTTTGGTCTTCAAGTCTTCTACAACTGAGCCATCACCTATTAGAAAAGAACAGGGGTGGAAAGGAAGCAACTGCTTAGAAAGGCTCTTTACTTCTCTGAAAGAACGTCTAGGAGGAGGAGGAGGCACCAGGAGGACAGATTTCCTCTGAAAAATAAAACATTTCATCTGTACAATCTCATCTTAACTGGTGTGCTCATTGGAGAGGGATGGTTACTGGCAGGAATGCATGCCAGGAACCCTGGGAAGTCATCAATATCAAACAATAGTGCATTTGCAAACACAGAATATGTATTACAATAGAATCATCTTTATATCATTATATTTTTAAGGAAAAAATCCTATATGTTAGAAGGCAGCTCTTGTAAATTATAGTTTCATCTGCTTTGGTTCACACAT
The DNA here is from genome assembly GCA_013398615.1 of Brachypodius melanocephalos. Classification (NCBI taxonomy): domain Eukaryota; kingdom Metazoa; phylum Chordata; class Aves; order Passeriformes; family Pycnonotidae; genus Brachypodius; species Brachypodius melanocephalos. The sequence continues at coordinate 3,768,557 of VZSR01002045.1, forward strand.
GTGTATCAAGCAGTACAGTTGAGACTAGGAGAATGCTTTACTGGTTTTTGCTCACTCACAGGAGGGAGCAGAGAGGGAAGTTGGGAAAAGAAGCCTCATTACTGCACATCCATCTTTCTGCCACTTGTTCTTTCTGAATGACTCTTTTCTAGCCCCTGTAAAGTCCATGTTCTTGTCTTCTGGGGCAACACAAAGGTAACTGCTAACATGAAGCTGCTCCAGTGGAAAAGAGATAACACATCTGTCCTAGCAAAGATGAACTTCCAGAAGGAGGTTAGTTCACTGGGAAAAACATGGAAAAATGCTTTCTCTTGGTTACAACTTTTATTGGGGTGAGTAGGAAAGTGGGATTGCATTTTAAAAGCCTGGTGGGAATACAAGGGTTTGGGAAGGATTCTTCCTGAAGTAAATGTTTTCAGAACAGTCCTTTAAAATATTCTCCAGTTTCCCTTCTCTTAGTTTTTCTGGAAAGAAGCTGTGTGCTTTGTTTCACGCTGTTACCTGCAATCCTAGGTAGGACTGGGGCATCCATATAAATGCAGATACTTTGCCCCCTCTGCCCCGAGGATCACACTGATTAAGGCTTTTTTTCCCTGGAAATTGCTGACTGAGGCAAATGCTCTTGCTCACACACACTGTCAATGATTTCAGGAGGGTCCTCCAGAGCCAGGGCTCAAGAGACCTCCCAGCAGGACAGGTCTTGGACAATTGGTATTGTGAGCATTGGCCTTAGTCTTTCTGCACAAATGGATCAAGCATCATTGACTTCATTGGTACTGCTCAGATGTGCAGTGGTGTGCAGATGTTTGCTTCTGACCTTTTAACATTCTTTTCCATTAAAAATCAATAAATGATGCCCTGAAATACCAAGCAGGATGCACATCATTCCAGCTGATTGCAGCTTAGGTGGTTTTCCTTTCTGTGCTATCATTTCACAGTCCTTAATAACTGTTCTTTTTATCCTTGAGGGAGAGAAAATATATATATATATTCACAACCTGTTAAACAACTTCAAGGATGCTTCGTTCTACTATTTCAGCCATTAGGTGACTCTTCCCCTGGTCTGATCTGCAATGAAATCAATGGAAAGTGTTCTATTAAATCCATTTGGCTTCAGATCAGATGCTGCCATTGAAAACTCTAATACAGGCAGCCTGGTCTTTGTGATATCTACCATAATGGCACAGTGTGGTCCCAATCCTGCAGTCTGACTCTGGGAAAATCCCTATTGACTTCAATGAGAGCTCTCCTAAACTAAAGATTTCACAATCAGGTAATGAGAAGCAATGAGCATACGCTGCCCTCTCTATTAGATCCTGTAGTCAGACTACTTCTGATGGGCTTCTATAAAGTGATTTTCTCTGGCAATCTGTGCTTGCAGCAGCACCTGCTCTGTTAGTCTCTCAATTCCTCTCTTAACAAAACAGCTTGACTCCGCAGGTGAAAGATTCTGAAATGTTTTAATTAACTAGCTTGAGCACCATTTGATTCCTATCTCCCTGGATGTTTCAGAAATTGCAAACTGCTTGGTTTTGTGACTGCCATCAAACAAGATCTGAACATATGAAACAGGCTGCTATCAGAGGAAAAAGTGCAGAGTTTATAACGTAAAGTTTATATCAGGCCACTGTAAACAGTGTGTGTACACAGCTTGTTATCACTGGGAGATTGGGCTGGCAATGTTTCTCGGGCTGCAGGAGTGGTTCTGGAAACTGTGGGCCAAATCTTATGGCTCTGATTTAGTCAAAACTCCTATTGAGCTCAGATCTTTTGAGTTGAGGCTTATCTTGAGTTTGAGAGAATGAAATAAAAGATCAACGGGAAGAGAAAAAAAAAACCAACCCACCTGGAGTTTTTTAAACTATTCATTTTTCAGGTTGCTCAGGAATATGCATTTTGGTGGGCTGGCATTGTACAGAGGCAATTGGAGCTTCTCAGTCACACAATTAAATAATTACTGCAGTGTTCTGGCCATATTAGCATAGCTCAGTTCAGTAGGTCAAAGCTGTGCTCCTACCACCTCTCAGAGAGGGATCAAGGGAAGGCAATAAAACAGTGCTGGGAATCCTTTGAGCAGCTGGAGATAAGGGCTTGGTGTCTGCCTGCAATGAAAAAGGTTCTTCCTAAAGAATGGACCTGTATTTAGCAGCACGATCAAGCACGAGTAGTTATTATAGTTGTATAGTTATTTATTTGCATGTATCAGCCCGAGTTACTTGCTTACAGGATTTGATATCAGCCTTCTGGGGGAAAAAAAAAAAAAAAGGGGAAAAGTAGGTGTGTGAAAGGAGGGAAAGCCATCATGGCCAGTGGGAACTTTTTTTAGTCCTGCCAAAATGATGAAAATATACCTTTAGTAAAAAGATAAAAGGTAAAATTCTCCTGTAACAACTTGCCTCCATGATCTGGAATATCACAAGGCTTTTAAAGGGATGAAAGCTGAACAGTTTTACCAGTACAGCAGCAAAGCACAGTGTACATTTGTGGAATCCAGGATTTGAACATGATTTAGTCTATATGGAATGGGTTTAAAATGTTCTACACACAGTAAGAAACCATTTACCAACAAATCTTTAATAATCAGTGAAGTGCTGCTGGGGGAATTTTTTTTTTTTTCTTAAGTCCAGGATTATGACACAAGTATCTTTGCAGAATTACACACATATTCCTGTTCTGAAGTCAGAAACCTTAATCTTTAGGGTTTTTTCCTCCTCGCATTAAGCCCAGTAAGCTAAATGAAGTGTTCTGTGCTGCATTGTGTCTTTTCATAGTTCCTGAACAGAAGCCAATTTAAATAGTTAAAATCCATTTACGGGTAATGTTCCTCACAAACACTGCACCACTGAGACTATTTGTCTTTCTGAACTTGTGCTAGTGCTCACTGCATTAGCAGTTTAATCAGATTTGTTAATGAATAATGTTTTGCTTGCAAAGTATATCTTACGTGCATTAAGCTCTTAATTGTGGAGTTGCCACCAGCCCCGGATAAAAGGCGGCAGGCACTGAAGCAGTCAGGAAATCCAAACCCCAGCTGGGTTCCTGCTCCCACTCCCTCCTCCATGGAATTCCCACTGGATGGGTAACAGACCCTGCTGAGCCCTGGCTGGTTTAACTGAGCTCTCTGAGTCCTCTGAGCACCTTCCTGCTTCCCTCTAGTCCTTGGCTGGGCTCAGGTAGCAGGGACAAAAAAGATAATTTTTCTGATGTAAGAGGGGCTTTGGTGATTTTTTTTCAGCTGTTTGTGGTTTCTTTTTTGGTAACTTTGAAACAGAGGAGTGTATGGGATGTTGATTCCTGAAAATACTGATTTAACCCCATGGAATAGTTTCTTTACTGTTGGTTACTGGTGTGATTTTCCCTGCTGATGCCTTTGCTCTAGCCTTGGAGTTGTACTTGCATTCTTTGGCTTAGCATTTTAAGAAATTAACCCAAAAAATGGAAATTTGACTTAATTCTTGGGCTTTTTAACCTGATGTTTCTTAATGCCCGGTCCTTAGTTCCATCTTGGAGTTTCATTCATGCCTTTTTCTTGAGTGGATGTAATTTATTAGTAAAATATATTCACTGTTGGGCATCACAAAATTCCACAGGCTGAGGAATCTTTATTAAAGTAGAAGCCAGCTTCTACATTCTGACTAGTGATAAATCACAGCATTGTGTTTGAAACTTCTCATTTAATTGCAATGTAGAACAGTGGGGCAGAAGTAGGAAGTGAGGTTTTATTTCTCTTTGAAGTTAAACATTCCACTTCTCATTTTCTTATCAAGTTTTCAGTTTCATAGGCCTTTGAAATACAGCGATTATATAAAACACGGCTTTGAACAATGTCATAGAAAACTGTGTGCCAATTTTTTTAAAGGCCTGGAAGTACATATAAACATAAATTGTTTCACATAATATCTTGGTTTATGGGTTTTTTTGGAATACAAACTAGAATACTGAATCAGAGTTGGGCACTGGGTTAAGGACATAATGAAATCTAGAAATTATCAAATAGAAAATCAGGTCTTGGATCCAGATATTAGTGATCAATTCCCTCCTCCATTTGGGTGGCAGAACACTTTTGCAATGTTTTAAATGTGTTCCTTTTCCTCCGTAGTGATTTCAATTTTTTTTTTCCCCCAGGAAGGTAGTATGGTCTCAGGCTGGATTATATCAAGTTGCCTTCCTTAAAGTATCTTTTTCAATACTGAGAATTGTAACTTTTATTGAATCATTCTGAAATCTGTCCAGCTTCAAAGAAATGAGGCAGATGTGCCTCACCAGGGTGGTTTCGTAGCTGTCTGCTCTGTGCCCTCACTGCTGGGCTGTGCCCCAGCAATGCCAGGAACCTCTGGCCGTGCCCATAAAGGGCACAGCTGGGCTGAAAACCCAAAAGCAGCTGTGGCCACTAAGCTGAGCTGGGTGTTCACTGTCCCTTAGCTCAGGTGACACCTCAGGTGGCTCAGAGGTGAAGCAGTGTCCATGGAAGCCACCGCGGATCCCTGGTAGCAGCACCTTTCCCTCTCAGCCCCATCCTTTGTTCCACCCAGCCACTGAGCACTCGGTGGGAGGCAGCAGCTCGTGGTCCTGGGCTCCCTGAATGTCACCAGAAACTGCCTACACACATCCTGCTCCAGCTGCCTCGGGAGGTGAAAGGTGGTGCTGACAGCTGGGGCTCCTGGCAGCAGCTCATGGTACTTTATTTACATAGGCTCTCGATTAAATGTTCCCCTATGCCTGCTTCGCTCACTTGCTCCTGCCCTTTCCCAGCTGATACTGGGAATTCTCTGCTCCAGTGGTGCTAATTCAGGAGTATGGTGCTGGCTTGCTAGCCTGGCTCGGGGAAACGCTCTCTCCTGGGTTTTTCCTCTTAAAAAGGGAAAAAAAAATCCTCTGGGCTCTCCTGCTGTGGTTTCCACAGATCTGGATTAGCTGGTGGCACAGCAGCGATGTGGCACCACTGTGACACAGCTCCTTCCCAGGCAGGGGGGAGCTGGGGGCACCACGGGGCTCCACCAGCAGCCGTGTCCCCCCGACAGAGGCAGAGTGTCCCCCGGGTAGAAGCGGAGTGTCCCCCGGACAGAGCCCCAGGCAGAGACGCAGTGTCCCCCCGGTAGAAGCAGAGTGTCCCCCCGACAGAGGCAGAGTGTCCCCCCGACAGAGGCAGAGTGTCCCCCGCTCAGTTGTATCGCGGTCCCGCTGGTGCCCGTGCCGGGGCTGATGCTCCAACCGGGAGCGGGGCCAGCCCCGAGCGGGGCCAAACCCCGCGGGCGTCACCGCTCCCGAAGGCTCTGCCGCCAGCCTCCAGTTCCTTCCTGGCTTTATTTATTCCTTGTGGTGAGCACCAGCTGAATGCGCCGTTTTATCCCCAGCAGGGCAGGGCACACCCAGTGAGGAGAAGCAGAGAGTTCATCGCGGCTCCAGCCAAGCTGGGATTCTGCTGGGAGTTCCCCACGAGCGAGTGGGGAGATGTGACGAGTAAAAACCGTGTCAGCTCTAGCCAAAGCAGAGCTAGGTAAACCTGCTGCCTATTGGGTTACACCAGCTGCTGTAACCCCTGTTTACTGGAGTACAGGCACAAGGAAACCAGATTGTGACTGAAAAACTCATCTTATATGTTTGCCACTCTGGCACTGTATTTTGGCAGTAGAAGGATTGAAATTTTTGAAATTAATGTGTAAGTGATTGCTTTCTTTGTGGGTACTTCTGTGATGCTTATGCATGGATGGCACACTCCAGCATATCCCACTGATTCTGAAGCTGATCCTTTTGCTTTGGGACTTCAATGCAAGTTTATCTGACTGATCTTCCCAATCACTGTAAGGTTTTCATTTAGCACCTAACATAGTGTTAAAGTCTTTTTCTCCCTTCCCAATACACTGTGTACTTAGGGAGCTGCTGAGCACCTTGTGCCCCAAGCAGTGTCACCACTTTCCCTTCAGCTGAGAGAAGAATATTTCAAAATGTTGCTAAGATGACACCATTCTTCTGCACGCGTCTCTCATAAAGCCAGCAGACTTGGGGGAAGTAATTGCTCCATCTTTGGCTTAAGATAACTTCTGACACTATGTAATGCTTTATAAATACTCAAGAGGCAGGTTTTTCAGGAGAGAAGGCACACCACCTATTAAGTGCATGAGCAGTCAGCTGTGCCTGATTTTACTCTGGTGTTTGGAAACTTCTGAAGTTTTACTTCAGTAGAACCAGGATTTCACCTTTTCGGTAGACACAGGATGCTCTCAGCAATTCTGTGTGATTATCAACACAGTCACATACACACCAAAATTAATATTTTGTTTGTTAGTCCTGTTCCTGCTTGCATATACCTCATCCCTAATACTCTTTGGGTAACTCTGCTGTCTTCTTATGTAAAGTTCTGTTTTCTTTGTGGAAACAGCTCTGAAATATGACCAAGTGCCAAGCCATGGTGCCAAGGTATAAAGTGCATCTGAAGAGCAGACTAGCTCATCAGCAGAGCAACCAGTGCCATAGCCAGGAGTTTGTGTACAGGTTAAATTTTTGTGTGAACTGAGCTATGCTATAAACACAAGAGAGAAAAATCCCAAGTCAATGAGAATACTGTTACATAAATAAAGTCGTATTTATTTCTTTGGCCTAAGAAAATGTTGTGACTAAAACATTGAGGGAGATCAAAGAGGCTAAAAAAACCCAAAACCCAATCCCCTAAGTAACACAGTAAGAAGTGGTGAGTCCAGCTTCCCTCTTATAATCTGTAAATGTGCCAGAGCAAGTTCTTAAGCCCCTCAGTGATCACAAGTGGAACAATGCTGCAGAGCACACAGGAGGGGAGGCTGTTCTTGGCCAGGTCCTGACTAACACTGACAAGTTAGCTGAGGGTATAACTGTGGCTAAACCACTGAGCAGCAGTGATTACAGTGAGTGGGGCTGGACTTTGTTTGAAAATGAACCTTCCTCTCATGAAGATCACATGGAAATATGTGATTTTTAGAACACTTTAGGAAATGGGCAAATTAGGTCTGACAGAATAGTGATATGTAAAACAACGAATCTAAGACAAAAGGTGCATCGTGGAATTCTCAAGACATCTTTCATAATAACAAAGCCAAAAGCCATGCAAGACATGGAAAAATAATTTTCTTTCAAGATATAGATTTTTCTCCCTAATTTTCTGGCATGCTGTTCCTATTTAGCGGCCTGGGAGCCTCTCCTCCATCTGCCTGCAATCCTGGGTCTTGCTTGCACAAGACATCACCAGTGAGTAAAGTTACTCAGACTTCATAAGCAAAACATTGTTTTTTCTGCCTGTGTGAGAAATAAAATATTGAGACCTTACTAGTACTCAAGAAAGGACAATTAAATGTTCAGAAACAGGTCATGAGCTTATCTACACAGATGTTAACTAGGATAAAAATCTTAAGAGATTTAAATGCTTATGATTCACAGCATATGTAAGTACTGACTGATGAGACTTAAGGAAATATTTCCCTCTAGGGCAGGCTTTTCCATAATCAACCATTACAAGCACACTTCCTCTGGCCCATGGTACCAGACTGCAGGGACAGCAGGTGTGATGCAGAGTGGCAGCTCCCATCTTCCTGCAAGTTCCCAGCTGTGGCTGGCAGTCCATGTTCTTTTGGAACCATGCCTACTGCAAAGGTGCAGCCCATTAGGGGGATTTCACCAAGGCTATATGGGGGCTTCCACTCACTTGTTTTTCATCACTTTAAGCTCCTTCCCAGGTAACCTTGTTAAAAACACTTCCAAACTTGCAGTGGATTGGTTGTTGATCTGATGTTAGTGACTGATCCAGTAAGGAGTGTTCTCATTTGTGTGTGTTGCTTTTTCAAGACAAGATTGCAGTTTGCCTGGGAAAAAAATACATATATATATATATATATATATATATATATATATATGTATAGGGAAATTACTTCATGGTCTTCATGGACTCTACTTTGGGCAGAGTCTTGCTTCTGTAGTTACCACCTGCCTTACTTCAAGACCAGCAGAGACTGTGAATAGGACTGTCAGGAAGGCAGGTGTGACTTTGAACAAGTATGGTCCTGTTAGATCAGCAGTGAAACCTGTCGTGTCCTGCCACCAAAGACAGAGGTCCTGTCAGGCTGCTGCTTCTGTGCTGTGAAACCAATGCATGGATGTGTTTGTCAGAAAAGAGGGGGTGTCTGATGTGCACAAGTAGGGGATCAGCAGCTGGGGTGGGTGCCTGTGTCTTGTACATCTAAGGGGCAGCTTTATACAGACTGGAACAGCTCAACATCCACCACAGTGCTGTGATCTTTAACAAGTCTCCTGTACTGTGAAGGCACTAAAAATTGAAATCAACTCCCTTTTCTGTTGACAGCTCTTTATGATCCTCTCACTGGAAATACTGAAGTCTGCAGTTAAAACGGAAATATGTTTAAGAAGTATACTTTTGTCTGTGTTTGCCTTGGCTTAGAGGCTGAAGTGAGTACAGTGTGAAAATGTGGTGCAATAAAAGAGGCTTCAAGAAAGAAAAGAGTATGAGATGTGCATGTTATAGATGTAAATATCACTAGCAGAGCTGTGCTGCAGAATAAATTGAAAGGTTTATAATGGCTTTCTGTCAAGAGGTTGCATAATGGTTAGGAAGGCGATACATGGTTCAAGTCTAGAAATGGCAGCAGATGGAAAAGTATTGATTTATATTAGTGACAGTAGAAAAATAAAGGAAATAATTGAGCTACAACAGCTAGTTTCATGCTGAAAGAACAGTGTTCACATTCCAGCTGCTTGCTGCTACAAAGTGTCATGGTGACTCCAGGAGAGATGCCTGTATTTCAACCACTGACTAGCACGTTTGAGGGCCAAATAATTTAATAGCCATCAACACTGAATTTAATGGCGTTATTCTGTATTCAGCTAGTGATATTGGAAGCAGAATTTTGTCTTGATAGGAAACAAAACAATCTGTATTTCTACCAGACTAATGTAAAAGATGTAAAAGCACAATTGTGCTCAGCACTAGAGAATGTGGAAAACGTCAAAGATGCAACTCTAGTCTCTTATATGCAGATCAATCTATACTGACAGACCCTGGATGACTGAAAAAATGATCACGAGATCACTTCATTCTCCACCACTGGAATGGAGTTTACATGAAATAGAAGATCACTGGAGCAAAGCATCCCAAAGACCCCTTTGTTCCCACTTAAAACCCCTAATGAGATTGGAAAGGCACAGAAATCACTTCCACTCAGCTTTATCCCTGTAGTGAGGGAGGGTTTTCTTCTGGTCCCATAAAGCAAAATCTGTTCCTTTGTGCCACTTTTACAGGATCGGGCATTCAAAGCTGGGATTTATAATTCACCTGTATGGGGCTGCATCTAGACCAGATGGTTTAGGAGAGTTCCCTGTATGTCCAAGATCCCTGGGCATGCAAATCAAGTTCCCTGGTGCCCAGGCAGCCAGGCTCTTTCCTGGGAAGTTGGGAGGGATGGTGATGGGTGCTGGGTCTCCCTTGACAGAGGCTAGCAAGACAGCTGAGGCAGGAATCTGAAATGGGGATGTGCTCCTGTATCTTCCAGCCAAGCCCGAGCCTGTGGCATAAACATGGGCATAAACCTGAAGAGCTGCATGCAAAGGGACTCCTGCTGTCTCTCCCTTCATCTCTCACCTCTTTCAGCAGAAATGCTGAGCTGAAGCAGGCTGGGTTCCAGTTGAGTCTCATCTCCCACAGGATACCTACCTCTGCTCCCCTTTCTTGGCGTTTTAGGAGTGACAGAATTCCTGGATGTGGTTTCTTGTGTGAGTGTAGCTGCATGGAGAGGTGTGCCTGAATGTAGGTCTTCACGTAACTTAGCCCTGGAACAATAAAAGTTCTGTGAATTAGGATTGGGTGTTTAAATCTGAGCTAAAAAATCATACAGGGGTAAACTAAGGCTGTGAACTGTGTATTTTCATCAGCCTCCTTTGCCCACTTAACCCATAAGGTACAGGCTCCTCCAGCTGGATTTGCACTGTGGTGAGGCAGCTTTCTGGCAGAGGTGGCCACAAATCCACATTTGCACAGCAAGGCCTGAAGGACCTTACTCATATTCCTTTGGAAAGATGAGGTGTGCCCAGTTCTGGGGGTGCTGCTGACACCTCCTGCCATCTTTCACTGGTCCATCTGCCCCAGTAAGTGACAGTGCAAAGCAAGAAAGAGGACTGGGATTTCTGGAGGGACCTAGGCTTCTCCTTAAAGGACTACTAATATTGGCTGCTGCAGGAGCAGATGGGATTTGCAGGAACCCCAAGCTCCATCTGTTCACAGTAGACACGATCAGCCCAAGATCCAGGGCACAGCTGAATGCAATGGCCAGCCCAGCATTGTCAGCTGGAGGTGAGGAACAAGTGGGTCAGAGCAGCAAGATTAGAAAACAAGCAGTAAAGGCTTCTTTCACTTGGAAATAGCAGAAAACACTTTTCACTACTTGAAATATACCTGTGGTAGAATTGAAAGTCCAGCAAGGCCACCTCCTAAATATACCTGGCTGTCCTTTGAACAGCCTTATTTCCCTTCTAAGCTGCCCGTGGCTGTGGCTGCACTGAAGGAACCAGAGCTGACTGCAGCGTGCAACCTTTTACTTAGTGGGTGGAGCTGGCACAGCAGCATTTGTAACCTCAGAAGCCTGAATAACCCAGTTTCTAAAATCATCCTACTTGCCAGCCTATGCAAAGAACATATAATTAGAGCAGCTTTGACTATTTCTGTTGAAAGAGCTCTTGCAGCTTCTTGTTAGTTCTGATAGCAGGAATGTTGCTGCTTCTGCACTAATTGCTGTAACAATCTTCCAAGGGTTCAGTCCTGCAGTCAGGATGTAGCATTCCTGCTGAGCATGCTGCTCTTAAAACTAAGGGACTGTCAGCCCTGGCAGAGCAGGGAGCAGTGCTGGCTGATGTTCTGCAAGTTTTTTCTTGCATAAAAGGAAAAGACATCATTGCTTGTTATTGATACAGTTCTTCGGTGTAATCTGCTCAGCTAAACCGCAGTGTGATCTTCTCTGCTTCCACCAGGCTCTCCACAGCCAGCTTCTGTCCGTGTCCATGAGCTCTGCTGTGGCTCTCAGGAACTTATTGGCTCTCAGTCTCTTACGGCTGTAAAAAAATCAGCCCCCTTGGGTAAATGATGAGTTCATCTAAGATAGCATCCCTTGCTGATTAACTCGTTATTTATATGGGGAGAAGATGCTACCTAAGCTCTCTGTTACCTGTGACACGTTCACCATTCTCCACAATGGGAAAGCTTTCTCCTTGTTTTGGCTGTGATTCTTAGTTATCACCTGGTACTTCCACATCTAGAGCACCAGTTTGCCTCTCCACAGCATAAACTCCTAGAACTCATCTCAGATGAAACCACATTTGAAGTGGACTTGTTTTGTCATTTGTGGCATTGTCAAACTCTAGCTGTGCATGCACAGAAGGCCAAACCAACTCTGTATCCCGGAATGGCCTGAGATCATCAGAACTTTTCACCAAAGGGCAAAGCTTCCTTTTGAGAGCCTTGGCCAGTGCAGGTGAGGTCAGGCTAAAGCATTAGCAGAGCAGGATCTTGTCTATGTAACATAGAGTGGTGCATTTGAAATACTTGAACACAAATTTATCACTCACTGCCTCCGGGCCATTTCCCTGATATGTTGCAATCATCTGGATATCTTAGCAGAGTTTCAATAGACTTGCGTCAAAATCATTTTGCCATCATCTTGACATAGTAATGTAGTCTCCAGTGACTGCAGTGACATTATTTTGCCATCATCCTGATATCATCTATTACAGCATTGTGGTCCCCATGCTCTGGCATTGCTGAGCACTTTGCCTCATTATACTATTTTTGTAAGCTTGTTCTGAAAATTTGTGCAAAATAGCTCTGGTTTTCACAGCACGTTACATGCATGGGGGAGTTCCCTAAAATCAGAAAAGATATTTCAAGTATACTGATCTGCTATTTTAAGAACACTCCAGATTTTTAACATTTTTCCTTTAAATGACCAAAATGTTTAATTCATACAAAACTGCCAGAAAAAATGTTCACTTAGGAGGTAAATGATGTTTTACTCAGAGTTTGGCAGGAGTACTGGAAACTGGTTCCAAATTATGCTTTGTTAAACTCTTCATCATTAAAAGCAACATAAACTTAATCTTTTTGGGGTGTACACTGGAGGAAACATTGCTTATTGCAGCCTGAAATAGCCTCAGGATTCTTATGTTTGTGATCCAGTGACTTCTGTGTTTGGGATCCAGCTTATTTTGAACAACCTCAGTCCTTTACTGTATCATTTTAAGTCTTGATCACAAACATATCCCAAATATCTTCAGATGCACAGATAATTTCAGAAATTGAGAGTCTTGCTGAATTGTACTGGGTAGGGAAAGGCTTATGCCTGGGCTTAGCCTGGCCACATTCAGCTAAAGCCATCTTAAATTTGACCATATTCTGAGCTTAGGACAATTTCTCCAGTGGGATTGTTCGTGTGAACATTAAGTACACACAGAAGTATTTGGAGAATCCAAGAGTGCAAGAGACAGATGTAAAGATTCTCACTGACTTTAGAGGCTTTAAAATGGCTTCAGTAGTTCTACACCAGGTCACTAAAGAGCTTCTACTTCTCATATCTGTAGAAACAGGAGGAAATTTTAAGCTTGGTGCATCAGTGCGCAGTGGTGATCCTCTTGCAATCCTCTAAGTACTGGAGTTTGAAACTGAAGTATGGAAAATGCTGTCTGTGGTGTTTCAGGAATGCTTTCAGCAGGGAGTACAACACTGACATCACTGGAGGCCCAGTTGACACAGGACTTGTAGCAGTTCATATTTTGCAAGCTTTTTGTAAATTGCTGTAGGGTCCCTGCTTCTGAACACCCTGCCTTGGTATTCTCATATCTCTATTCCATGGGTCTCTTTTTCACCTTTTTTAGTTAATCACATTTTCTAAAGAGAACAGCAGTAAAAAAGAGGTGCCCAGTGAAGGCATTAATCCTTTTTTTCATGCCCTCATAGAAGGCCAACAGATTATAAACATTTTATTTTTTTTAAGTAGTTTGGTTATTTCTTACTCGGGAGAAAATAGCTGGGGTTTCTTTTCTTTCTTTTTCTTTTTTTTTTTTTTTGCTATTGATGTTACCCTTTTCAAAAGTACACACGTAGCAGGAGTTTTAAAGTTTCAGCTTTTAAACTATGTTGTCTCACATTCCAGTACTGATCCTTGCAGTATTGTCTCTTGGTTGGCTGCCCTTTCATTTCTCTTCAATTACAGCTCCCTCAAAAGCTGTATAGAAAAAGATGCAAAAGAATAACACAGGCCATTATTCTAGGCTTTCAGTGGTGATAGACTCCACTATAGCAGACATTCAAATAATGACTGAACTATCACTCCCCTCAGAAGCTGTTCTAACAAAACACCACCAACAAAATTCATGGGGTTGGTTAATGTTTAATGGTGACAAGTTATGGGATGATATGGAATCACTTTTTGTTCAAACCCAGAATTACCTCATGGTTCTGTTAGCGATATTAAATCTTCATTAGTCCAAAAACAAGACTGAAATCAGGCCATTCATACACTGACATCTGCTGAGCTTGCAGATGAATAAAACTTTGTGCTTCTTCCCTACATTCAGTGGGTTGGCAAACGAATAATTATTTTCTGTTTGTATTTTGTTCATACAAAGCCATCAAATCATGGTGCAAATACATGCCATAGTAAATCTCCCATTGTCTCTAAGCAGAGCCATGTCTGGGTCCATCTATATGCAAGTTGTAAAGTCTGTCCTGAAAAAAAAAAAAAAAAAAAAAAAAGCTGCCTGGTAACCCTGTAAGTATGCCAGCAATCATAAATGTGGTGTGTTTTATAGGGCATGCTGGAAAACTCCTTGTGCTGGGGGAAAAGTTCCTGAGAGCAGCAGCCACTGTGGCCGGGATGGGAAAGCAGGCACGTCCATTAGTGATTCCTTTGTCAGTAGGAGCAGCTTATCTTCATAATGCAGCCAAGGGAAGGCTGAATTCCTATCAGGAGAACAGACAAGGAGCTACTACTACTACTACAAGCTGAGTGGGAGGAGAAATGTGATGTGGACCAGGTCGGTGGGACTCTGCTGAACAGAGTGAGAGGGGAGGTAGATAAAATTAAAATAGGGTCAGTGTCAAAATGTTTAATTAAGAGGCAGCGACAGTGGAGCAGGAACAGGAGATCACAGGAGATAAAGGGATGGTAGAGGACTGTAATGAATGCAAAAAGCTCAAGGATCCTCTTTGAATTCTCTAGGGGTTTTTTCCCAAGGAGAAACATTACTTCTGGAAAAGAATCTCTGGTAGGAGGTGCAGGTGTGAAGTCTGAGAGGGTTTCATTGATCCTCAGTGAGGAGGGGGCAAAGGGACCCTGCTGCCAGAGGGAAGGAAATGCTGGGTGAGGAGCAGCACCTCTCCCATCTCAGTGTGGGTGACCAGCAGGAAATGGTCACATCAGGGACAGGCAGGTAGAAAGCCCCTATGCCGCAAAGGGAGGGAGGAATTACTTTTGTAAGCCCACGTGCTGAGGCTGGGGGGATTAGATGTGTGAGGAATAGCTCAGAGTGAAGGAAAAAGGGCTTTTTCTCTGGGTGCCCAGAGGCTAAAGCCCAGCACAGGGTGTTTAAAATGCTTCTGCCAGGCTCTGCTTGCATCTTTCATTTTAAAACAATGAATATAGCCATTCCTAATTTATAGTAGGATGCTCAAAGCTGGCAGATCACCAGCGTTGTTTCTTCTCTCCTTGGATTAACCCAGTGTTCTCTGCATTTCCCTGACTTGCTGCCACCAGCCTTGTTGTTTAGAATCCTGCAGCACCAGCTCAATCAATCACCACCACAATCAGTGCTGGCATTGAGACACAAAATAACATGGAAAAAAAACCCCACTGTGTAACCCAGAGAAGGGCTGGGTGGCACTGTGAAATCAAGAGCAGGCACATCCTGCCAGTGGCTGCATCATCTCCTCACTCCCTGCTCTGTGTTTATCTGTGTGTGTGAGTATGCACATGTGTTGTGTGGCTTTCCTCCTTCCTTCTACAAGTTTCAGAAACTTAGCCCAATATGCCAGAAAAACCTACTGAAACAGCAAAGTACTTAATGGATCCTCTATACGCCTCAAATCCAGTCCAGGCTAAGGAGAATGGGGGAAGAAATTGTAATTAAATAATTCGTTTTATGTATTCTTAATACGTGCTTTATTAGCATGTAACTAAGCGTTGTTAAGTGAATGAAATGTGTTGTGTAACAGATCACACCTCCTTTACAACTGACACCCTAAGATAGAGATCAGTGTTTGTACAGGAGGGGAATGCAAGAGTTCTAGTACATTTTGCCTTTTCAACCAGCAGACAAGCTCTGTCTTCTTCTGATCTCCCCAATTTTATTATCATTTTAGCGGTGTCATCTCATGCTGTGTAAGTTCAGATAAACGAACTTCCTCATTTTCTGGGAGCTGTGACTTTCTTACAGCACTGTGGCTTCAGTGGGCAGAGATAGAGTGACGTGTCTGGGGCTGCTGGGGGTGGCAGGAGCATTAATATCTTTGTGACTGTGAGCTTAGTGATAGATATTCTAGTTACCATTTTAATGGAAGGATTCAGCAAGTGTGCCATTCAGAGCATTCTGCACATGGCTGGGTCTTCATTTAAACGTGTTTGCTGAAGGGATAAATCTTGGCTAGTGGCCAATGATCCAGTGTCTTCTGTCTGCTTGTGTGTTACCCACAGGTTGTTGTGCAGAGCAGGGCAGGGGGTGCAGTGGGCAGGACATGATCTACATGAGACTAACTTGGATTTCAGTGTTCGGTACTTTGTTTCCCTCTGAAATGAATTCTTAGCTAGAGGAGGGAGTGCAGGCAGTGTTTTTGCCCAGCAGTTCAGTTTTCTCTGGACACATGGAGCATTGAGTGAAGTTCCTCTGTGTCCTTCAGCAGCAGTTCCCAGCTGAGCACTGCCACAGGTGCAAACAGCGCATGGTAAAAAGCTTGGGCGTTCAGGTTTGCACCTTGGCAGGGGAAAGGCTGCCAGCTGAGCTCCTGGTTCAGTAAAGTGCTGAGAAGTTAGTTCAGGTACAGAGGTGCCTGCAGGAGGGATCACCTCTCTGCTGGAGCTGAGGCACCGCTGACGCACCCGCGGAGCCGCTGACGCCGGTGGGCTGGGGCTGCTGTGCTGTGCCATGGCAAGGCTGGAGGGAATGATCCCTTCAAACTGGGGGAATAGGAGCCCTCATAAAGGGAAGTGGGTTTTTAGAGGTCATCTATGTCTGCCACAGCTGTAAAAGCATGGCTTCTGTTAAGTTTACATCTTGCATGCTCCTGAAGGCTTCCAAGGAGGGAGGCTCTACGACCTCCCCAGGCAATCTTTTCCAGTGCTTAACTGGCCATACTATTACCAAGTGTTTCCTAATGTTTAACCTAAATTTCCTGTGCTCCTGTTTAACCCAATACTTCTTGTCCTATCCACGCTGGATAAGGAAGACTACTTACTTCTCTCCTCTTTTAGGTGCATATTAAATATGTAGTCCTCTTCAGCCTTTTCTGCACACTATGAGAGCATTCCTACCAGTTCTCCTTGGAGCTTGTGTTTGCTGGGCCTCTGGCTACTCCCAGTGCACTCCACTAGATCTTTGCTGTTTGGTATCCTCTTTAAAGCTGAAAGGACTTGCCACAAACTGCTTACACTGCTCCAGCTGTGAAAAATTGCATTGTATTCTAAGCAAGCATCTTCAGAATGGCCTCACCAGTGCAGCCCTTCTCACTTTTACTGTATGCAGAAACAAAGTTGTTTTGATCTAACATACACGACTGGAGTAGAAGTATTTCACAGGAGCAAATCCAGGGCAGATGCCTACAGAAATGTAGGAAATGTGAACATACTTCCAGTTTGAGAGAGAATTTTGTGGGTGGAGGGAGACTCTGTTTCTCCTAGCTCACTTGTGACCATGAGGAGGCTGATCCTGGAAAGCTGTATTAAAAGTTGAGATTTATCTGTTGCTCCTCCTCCATTCCCACTGAAGAAAATTAAATTGGTTTAACAAATCTGCGTTTTTGACAAAGCCATGCTAACTGTTACTCATCTCCTTGTTATTTCCTGAGTGGTTACAAATAATGTGATTGTTTCCATATTTTCCCAAAAACTGACCTTCACTCACTGCTCTTTAATTCCCCATTATAATTTTTTCCCTTTCTGTAAGGAAACACACTATCTGCTATTTTTCTGTCTTCTGGACATTCACCCATATCCCCTAAGATCTCCAAGAAAACCACTCATGGCCCTGAGATTGCTTCAGGTACTTCAGTAGGCTACTTTAGGATGAATTGTATCTGACCCAGCCAGTTTGAAAGATCTGATTTATCTAAGCACTATTTAATCTGTTCTTTCCCTGATGTCATTTGTGTTTCTACCTCTTTGTCACTCTTGCTGTTTCCCACCTAAACTCATTTGACCTTTTTGGTAAAGATGGCAGGAAAAAACCTTCAAGCCTCTTCAGCATCACCTGTCAATAACTTTCCCTGCCTTGTTCAATAGAAGGCCAACACATTTTCTTCATCTTCCTCTCTTTATGAAGTATGATTACATCCTGTTTTCTTGTTGTCCTTTCTGCACCAATGTGGTCTCATTTGACCTTTGTCATTTGGGCTCTACACTCTCTTTTCTTTCCTCCTGGTCTTCAGTAATCTGACCTAGGTTCAACTTTCTGTGCCTTCCTGGTGTTTGAGGTCAGAGAGGAGGAGTCCATGATTTAGCAAAAGTGGTTCCTTACAACACTTCAAATGGTTTTGCTGCTTTGGGATCATTTGAACTCATGCTGTTAATAGAACTATTTTAAGGAACTATCAGCTACTCTGAGTGCATTCCCCATGAGATAACACTTAAAATTCTCTGAGTTTATTTAATCTGGCTTTTTTCAAGTCTATTGCTTCTATTTGCTATTCATTTTCGCTTCCAGGAGCAGTGGGGTTTTCTCATTCCGTGATAACTGCCACCAAATTGCATTCTGTTTGCTTCTTTTTAAACCTATTCCTCCTGACTCTTGAAACGAAGAGTAAAGAACATTTCCCTTCAGTTGCTTCTCCAGCCTTTTCCCCTGCATGGCATTGGAGTTTGTCCTGTGATCCCTGTGTCCCAGCAGACATCTCCACCATCTCCAAGCCCAGTGGCCTTGATGTGTGTGCATGATTCATCTTCTTACCCTCCAGAAGAAGAAGTTCTGTCCATCTGTTCCTTGTGGCTTTACTCTGCACACCCCACCCCACCCCCCCATGGTGACAGCACCTGTGTTCACTGCCTCTGTTATTATTAGCTAGGGATTTTCAGCTGGTTATCCCTTCCTGTGTTTTACACTGTGGGATGGATGTGCCTGTGGACAGCATTTTGTCCTTCTCCCTGCACAAGCTGCACTAGATATATTAATATTCCAGTCATGTGAATTATCCCAACAAGTTTCTCGTGCCAATTGATTCATAATTTTGAGCACGTATTAAAACTTCCAAGTCCTCCTGTTTATTCTGTGTATTTCTTGCATAAGTTCTTGTGATTACTTTTTTGTGATTGCACCCAGCATCCATCAGGAGTAACTCTGTGAAGTCAGTGGGTCGTATTTTGCTGTCATTTACATGAATGTCAATCCAAATTATTCTACTGATTGGCAAGAAGCTGTTTCAGATTTACTTACATGAGGGTAAAGGAAGAATTTGGCCCCCTGAAATGAATTCTGTGTGAAATAGGTCTGGGCCAGGAAGGTTAACATGTTTCTCTAATTGCTAGATGTGTTATATTGTATGTAATCAGTGTAGTGGCAATAAAATATGAGTGCCACACCCAGACTGTTTCATCACTGAGCTTTTTTGAATCCTTTAATTGTCCTCCACTTGTTACTGTGCTCACATTAATAAGGTGCAGAGTTTAACGTAATTGAAAAAATAAAATTATTTAAAAAGAGAATTGTTTAAAAAGATGTTCTGCATGCAAGCAGACTGTACCATGTACTTCGTGCTACAGCAAAGCAGCAGAATGAGGTAGAAAAAGTCAGCTTTTGAGGTTTTATTACTTTTTGCTTTGTGATGACTGGCTTCAAGCCCACACATTTCTTGAATACACAATAGGGAGTTGGGCAAGACTGCAGAAATAAATTTTATTAACACACAATCACTGCAGCACCAGACAGAATAATCTCCTTTAGTCTCCTCTAGCTGGCAGAGTCCTCTTTGTACCAGGTCAAGTCAATTAGCAGTATAATGTACAACAGGTTTTATTTAAAAGGGGTTTAATTAAAGTTTTGTTACAAAGCTCATACAAACTAACAATCTGTCTTTTAGGGATATGTATTATCTAGAAATTGATTTTAACTTAAACACTAATTTATAGACTGTCCCCTTTAATAAGTATAATTCCTTGGAAGATATTAAGATCCTCCTGCCCCAAATAAATTCAGGTCCTGATTCAGCAAAACATGTAATTACTAAGGACTTCAATGAAGCCACTCATGCACTAAAAGCTGAAGGTGTGCTCCAGCACTTTGCTGAATCGGGGCCTTACTGTACAACCCTGCCCTGATTACACACATGGGCCAATTCAGCCTTGTCTTTGCTGAGAAAGAGACTTAAAACTGTTTGTGATGTCTTTAAAATATCTCATACCCAGGCCAGTAAGGATGAGAGCATTTCCTTCTTCTACATACAGATGGTTTTCACAAGTCCTGGTATCTTCTCAGTTCTTACATCTAAATACAGTGATTTACCTGTGCCACCTGTGAATATATTTTTCAAAAATAGAAAATATTCACCCTACTAATTATTTGGGCTTTTTTTTCTTTTATCTCTTCCCAAGAAAGCAAAAGCTGGCTCCCCAGAAGATGCAGCTAAGTAGAGCTACATTAACTGAAATGGAGCTATGTTAGTTTGTGCTGTTTGAGGATGGTAGCCCAAAAGGTCAAGGAGATGTTCTTAATGAAGACTAACAGTGCTACTCTAGGGATTGCTAACTACAAACTTTCACCTGATTGTAATCCCTGTAGAATAAAAATACCCCTAAAATCTGAAAAATATGTCACACTTCAGGATAACTGATAATGTATTTGACTTCTTCTGCTTCTTCTTGTTGTTATTATTATTATTATTATTATTATTATTATTATTATTCACAAGATATACAATTTAGAGTAACAAACAAGTGACTATTTGTGTGTAGAAAAGATCCCAGGGGTTTTCTTGGCTCTCTCCTGGGCAGTGTGGTTAACTTTCACCAAAACCTCTGGATCATTCATTCTCCCAGTGACCAGGAGGCAGGTGAGCTGGGCTCCGCACTCTGCCTGGGACACCCCAGAACGTGCTGGGTGTTTGGAACATGTGCTGGAGCCAGGAATGCTGGACCCTACTGGGGCAGCTGCCCATGCTGGGAGCAGGCTTGGGCAGCCCCTGTTCTGGCAGAGTACAGCCAGAGACCCTGAGAAGCCTTAGAAAAAGTCATCTGTCTTCTCCTCACAGCACCCTTGGGAAAGTTGTGCCTTTTTGTTGTAATGTTTATTACCAAAGCAAAGCCTCCTCGTTTTTTACTTTTTAAATCTTCGAGACACACGTAGCAGCGGGTCAGAATTTGCCTTGATTAATCTCCAAGCTGGTTCTGCTGTGTTCTTGCCCATGGTGTAAATCTAGGCTGCAGCTGGTAGGGGTTTGTGTGCTTAAAAAGAAAAAAGCCTCAGTGCCACAACATGCAAAGTAGCAGGCTTGCATTGCCTACTTCTACATCTGAATAGTCTGAAAACCAAAATATAATTCAAATACTACTTTTCCTGCCACCTTCTGCCTGAGCCCTCCAGAGCTGAGGCAGGGAAGGCAGGTGTGTGTTTGAAATATGTGACAAGAAAATAAAATGGGGGGCGAGCAGAGAGAGAGAGAAAGAAGTGCATTGAGAAAACCCGTAGAAAAGAATAAAGAAAAACTTGAATAGAGCAATAAATTCAGTGGGACAAGTCCTACACTGACAGCTTCAGTGACATGGCCCTTGATTTCAGGGAGGCTACTGACACTGAGCTGTTCAGATTTTGCTGTGATGGCCCTACTTGTTTGAGCAGAGCTGCTGGGTGGGGATGCCTGGCCCAAATATACATCACAGGCTGCCTGCTAGCTAGAAGAACAGGCTTGCTCATTTAAAATTGAATCAGACTTCGAGCTTAAGTTTACAACAGAGGAACATAAGGAATGAAATAGTTTGCAAAGAAATCTTAAGCAATCTGATAAATTCTCCAACCCAACTCTTCAAGATGTGTCCGGGATTAATGCCCAGTCATATTACAAATTCAACATGCTGAGCAAAGCATATTTTAAAAAACTTGGAGAGCCCTAGCACATAACAGGGCGTGGGGTTCCTCAGGAATAACCAGCAGGCTCAGGTGTGCTGGGGGCACAGCCAGTGCATGGCTGCTGTTCCTTATGGAGGCTGCCAGGCTGAGGGACAACTGAGCCCTGCAATTAAACAGAAATATTTTCCATGCTTGGGTTCTTTGTTGGCCAGTTAAGAGGAATGAGGTATCTTTCCTTGCCATTTTACAAGTCTGTGTGTGACCACATTTTCCATAGTATGAGGAGAGAGATAGAGATGTGTGTTTAAGGACTCAGGTACCATTTTCCTGGCTCTGCATAAATGGAATGGCTGTGTTGGAATGTGTGCAAAGGTTCACGGGTTGTGAGCACTAATGACAGGAGCAGGGAGGCTGGGATGAGCTGGTGGCAGGGACAGAGGCAGAGAATCAGGGATGAGCTGCTGGGAATGGTTGGATGTTCAAGGTGCAGTGCTCCAGCCAGTGCTGCGCTTCCCAGCAGCTTCCAAGGTCCCTCAGTCTTCCAAAGGCATTTGCAGGTTTAAATGTGTTTTTAGAAGGGCAATTGAGTTTCAGGCCAAACTGATCAGCATTTTAAGAGTTCCAGCCCAGAACTGTAAAGCAAAATAAACCCAGGTCTGCATGTGCCAAAGCCTAATGTGTTAGCCCACTCTTTCATCCACCCCTTCCTTCCCTCCCCTCCAGAAACAGTCTCACCCAATTTTACTGTACTGTAATGGAAAATAGGAACCAGAATGCACTGGGACCTGCTTTAGCTTTTTTTTTTTTTAGTCCAAATGAGTCCCATAGACCTCTCACCAAGTGATTTCAGTTCTCTCAGTCAAAGTAGCCACATGGGATAAAATACAAACAGCATTAATCCTAAAAGACAAAATATAGCAGAAGAAAGAGTTGCAGTGAAGATTAAAATACGTATAAATGAATGTAGCTAGCATCCACCGTCCTTTTTACATTCGGAGTGATCTTCCTCTGGAAAAAAAAAAATAAAATAAAAATTAAGGTCAACATACAAACTTCCTGTGCTTCCTGGAATTCTTACATATTTTCACTATGATAACATGATGTGTGTGTGTGTAAATGCGAGGGGAGAGGCGGCCGGGAGCTGGCAGAGATCCCCCTCCCCCTCGGTCCTGGGAGAATGCCTGAAGCATGAGCTCAGCTGTTGGGCTCCGCGCATGGTGTCATACACTTCCACAAGCAAATTCACAGTGACATGAAGAAAAGAAGATCTGGGGGCCCTGCTCTCTCTAAAAAAAAAAAAAAAAAAAAAAAAAAGTGTTCGCAGTGTCCACCAGACAGCCCCCGCATAAAGGGCTGTTTATTTGTTGAATTAGCAAATTGGTACACGTGGAGGGGGTTGGAAATATCTGAGCAGTCTCAGGGTTTTCTTTGGTGCAGTCATAAAAGTGTGTTTTCTTCTATGTGAGTTTGATGGAAAGTCAGGTCTTTGCATTTCTGCTTCCTCCCCCTCCTCCCTCATAAATAAATACCCTTTAAAAAAAGGTAGCTCGCAATTAGCCATTAATTAAGTCCTTTACTGGTTTAAAATAAATAGTTGCTGAAAGCTTAGGATGAGGATCTCAGCACAAAGCACATCTGTACACCATGGTCGTGCTTCTGAGAAACAGAATTTAAATGATTTGCATATGGCCACCTAAATATTTAATGGGTTTGCAGTTTAGGAAAGCTGGCTTAGAACTATGCTGTGCAGCCTATCGTCTCCTCTGGCTCTGCTGGCTATGTTGGGTCAAATGTGTTGTTATTTTTAGGGCCTGATCCTGGAATTTCAGAAGCTGTGGGAGCCCTTGGCATCATTTTAAATTGGGGCTCCCCATTTAAAACAGCATTGTGCCTGCACACAGCTGAGCCCAGGACACGTTCAAGTTTCTAAAGCTGTTTGAGAATCTTTAAGGCCAAAGCTGGCAGTGCTGTTCCCTTCACAAAGAAGTTTCCCACTAGCATGGTATCAGCTCTCAAGCTGCCTTACAGCCCCTCTTTCTTCCCCTGCCCCATCCCCCCGCCGTGGCCCGCTGTGTACACGCTCCCAAGCCCAGCTAAGCATTTCACGAGTGTGCAGGGCTGAATGCACATTCACAGGAAACAAAACCGTGAGATACTTTCAAAAATGCAGACGCGCACACACACACACACACACACACACAAGGCTTGTAGACAGCTCCAGGCAGGTGCAGTGTTCATGCTCCAGCTCACTGTCCTGTGCTGCAGCAGGACACAGGGATTCCGATGGGACTGCCCTCCAAAGCCACGGTAAAATATTCACTGAATGGAAAAGTTAAAGAAAAAAAAAAAAAAAGCAGCAGCTCTTCCCAGTGGAATTGTAGCATTCTCTTCCCCTCGTCGCATTCTTTTGAGCTCATTCATTCCTTTGAGCTCCAATAACAAGTCAGCTCTTTGTGTATGGTGAGACTTGTAATGGAGAAGAGAGAGAAATTCCCTCGGAAGCAGAATCCTGTCTTGCACTTTTTGCAGGGATCGCTGTGCTTCTCTGCCAGCCACTGAGAGATTTCTTCCCACTTCCAGGCAGCCTCCCTGGCACAGACCTGGTCCCTGTGCTTTAGAGATCAAGTCTCCCATCACAAACATGCATCCGAATAACCAGCATTTTTGGAGCCCTCATTCCAAGTGCTTCATCAGGTAAACACTGCGGCTGACGAGGCCAATAGCCCTGGGGATTCTTAATCTCATGCAGAATCGGGTTTTACTGGCTAAATCCCAGTAATCCAAAATTCCTGTTGACTCCAATGGGAGTTGCAGGTGCTTGAAAACCTCAGATTTATGGATCGCTTCATTCATCATTCCACTGCAGCCTTGTCTGGACAGGAAGACAGTAACCTTTAAAGAGCAACACTTCACAACCATTAAGGAGCTAATATTTTATGCATTTGTATCACAGTTGGCTCCAAAGCCAACCTTGGCAAGTGTCTGGAGGTTTCTCCTGAGAGTTATTTTGTGTGTTAATACTGCTGCTCTGTCTAAGGTGTTTAAGGCTTGTTTCTCTGATCCTTCTTCATTAGAGGTAATTGAATAGTTTAGAAGCCCAATCATTGTTTGGCTGAGTCTTCCAGTCAACAACCCCGCTGATTGAATAATCGCTCACAAGACACAAAGGCACAGAAAGATAAGTTTATCACAATTTTCTAGCACTCAGAACATCTTCAAAGTGCTTGACAGGCCACTAATTACTTTTTTATAAACAGCTGTGGATTCAAATCTTGCCAAAACGCAGAAAGATTTCCCGTAGCTCATTATTCCAATTTCTCTACTTCACTGGCGACTTCGGCAACGACATCCTCCACACAGTTCCCTCACTTGGGGAAAAAAAAAAAAAAAATCCCTCCAGTTGCTTTTGCAAGGAGTTTCTGTGCAACCCCAGGTGCCAGCCCCTTCCTCCAGGCTTCTGAGCAGCTCTGTGTTCTTTCTGTGCTGAGATTTCATTTCACCACCCCCAGCGAGACAGAGTCTACCTTCTGCCTGAGGCAGAGCTGCAGCTCAGCCATGCCAATTATAAAAGATGCCTCCCAAACGTGTATTCCTGGTTTCCAGAGTGACTCCAAAGTGTTACCACACCTATCTTTCGAGTGGCGAAAAGTTACCAAAAGGCAGTGTGGTCACAGGGAATCACATACCGTGCTGGTGAGCAGAGAATGAATCGCTAACTAGACAGTCAGGGACACTTGGATTTTCCTCCTGCAATCCCTGACTGACAGAGAGAAGTCTATAAATCCCTTTTTTTTTCCTTTTGTGGATGAATTGCTCTTTGGCTCTCCATGCTTCGCTGGGATTTACCATGGCTTGCTTTCCTCCTAAGCATTACACCCAAAGTTGCATTTGCCTCTTGCCCCACCTCTTTAGGCGGTTCTGTATCAGGTGAGCTTCACCTGAGAAAACTGCTCCAAGCTCTGTGCTCCATTTCAGTGCCATTTACTTCAGTCCTGGTGTCACAAAAAAACCACCTCCCATGGCCCCTGTGGAAACTGTGATACATGCTCATACCAGCATCTTTCAAAACCCTTCAAAATAATGCGGATTTTGAATGTGGGATCACTTTCATCCTTGGACTGCTGACTCCCCAAAAGCCTCAGAATCACTGCACCAGAAATTGTGTTCAGATCTGTGGTTGAGTGTCCAGAGGTGCAGCTGGAGCAGAGCAGCATGACTGCTGTACAATAATTCGGCAGCAGGCTGGGGTTAGGGTCACTTGTGCTGTAGATATTTCAAATCTATCTGATTAAACAATGTTAATTAGTGGTGGTTCTTTTTTCTGGTACAGTTGCTTTTCCCTGTCTAATAATGGAAGGATGCCACCACCTCCAGAAGTGATTTCTAAGGACTGATTAAGGAATATTTGTTCAACTTAGAGAAGAATGAAGTCCTACATATGTGTTGATACATCCTCACTAACACAGAATGGCTTTTTGTTGTTCTCCTCTGTCTGGAACATGAACAAAAATTTATAGTCTCCTGCTGCATCTAATTAGTGAATCTGACCCTTAAATTGAAGCAGCAGAGGTTTGTGATTTCTAAGTACAACATTTCTAGGCTCTATCATTGAGAAAGAGGCTTCATAAAAGTCTCAAGAGATGCAGTAGGATGATTTTTAAAAGCTGATCAGATACAGCCAGGAGATAAAGGCTGCTCTGAAGCAGTTGCATGGCTGTCTTGGTTCACATTCACAACGCAGAGCGAAGGTAAACTGCTCTCAACATGGATATGTGGGAAGAACTTGGCCTTGTACAGCTCCCTCCTTGGTACTAGCCAAGATAAAAATACATCAGGATTACCAGCATCGAGGAAACTAGCATATGGTGCTACCACAGAATGTAATATGAATATACTTTAGAAAACCATTATTTTTCTCTTGAGCAGTTTCTCATTAATCTAGGTGCCATTCATTCTCTCCCTGGATTTTTTTTCCCACTTTTTTTTTTTTTTCCCATGAAAAGAGAGGATATGCTTGAATTAATTTAATTGCCGATGGGTTTTTTTTTCAAATAGTTGTGGCAGAAATAACTTTTCCTATCCAGGTTAAACGGCTTCTTCAGCTGAGCAGTTAACACCTATTGTTGCTGTCAGCCCCTCTGCATTGATTCGGGATCATAGGGCTATTAGTGCTGAAGTGCCTTGAGAAGTTTCAGTGCCTCCTTTTATCTCTCCTTTCTTTTTTTTTCCTGCAAGAGCAAGATGATCTCACCATAATCTGGCAATAAGTTGTTTTCAGATACTATAAGAAGAGTCGGAGCGCTCAAAAGGAATTCAGTTGTTCATTTCCAAGCCGGTTGAAAACTGTCCCCAAGGTACTGCAGGTGTAAACTGCAGGTGATGCTGCTCCAAACAGCAGCGGGTGCAGTTGGAAGGCAGGGCAGGAATGATCAGAAGGCAGAGCAGGAATGATCACCACCACCTGTCTGAGAGGGAGGTGCTTTCCTTCCCTGTCGCAGCTGCACCAGCCACAGCAGCAGGGAGGGAGCACATCTGGTTCATGTCCATCTCACAATCTTTACCTGCAAAGGTTGCACTGGCTGGTCCTGTGAGGCTGTGCTCTGTTCTTTTCTTCTCAAACTTCATCTATTCTGCATTGTACATAAACCAGTGAGAAGACAAAAAAAATTTATATATATATATATTATATATTATATATATATATGCTATCCTGTTTATTCTGTCATTTCTGCCGCCACTGTCAGCCTTGAACGTTTTGTATTTTTGTAAACATAGAACTCATTAGGGCATGCAACTGACTTGAGAAAAGTGGTGGCAAAAACAGGGAGGGTTTTTCGGAGAAAAAATATAAAACCCTTCTCTGAACACTGAGATGGGTATGGACCAAATTCTGCATGCAGCAGAATTGTCAGCATCTTTCACCAAATTCCAGAAATGCCATTGTACCCTGTGGCACATCCTGGCAGCTCCAGCAGTTGATGAGAGACCTGTCTCCACCCTGGAGTCCTTGCCTTGGGAAAGGGAAGACAGCAGAGTGGGTAGCTGGAATTAGAGGTGTGAACACAGCAGAAGGACCAAGAGAAAGTCTTAAGGAGTAGTGGGGCTAAATGAAAGAAACACTGTGCAGGAATTCATTGGGGCAGGAGAACAGAGGGTCCTGGGAGTGGGACAGCCTGAGAGGACACACATTCTGAAGCTCCCAAGGGCTCCCAGGGGTATTCTCCTTTCTGCCTTTTACAAGTGCTGGCAATTCAACTCTCCCTCTCAGCCCTAATGTACAAAGAGTAACCATACTCATCATCCCTTTGCATTTGCATGTTGTGTAACTGACTGGTAAGTTATACCTACCTAAAAGTAGTTAAGTTCAGGCTGTTTCTTGAGTTATATGAGAAGTCTGAGGTTACTGATCTTGTGCTTTCCTTTGGGGGACAGGGAGGGTGGTGGCCCAATTTCTCAGGACCGTGCCGCCGTATTTATTTGAACAACAAAATGTACAATCCTGGATGGATGCCATAGTTTTGTTGATATTGTATTGGACATAGAAATGTATCTTAAAAGCTTTTATTCATTCCTGTACTGAAGGGAAGTAAAGCTTTATTTTTTTGATTCAAGAAATCTGACACTAGTTGAGGCAGCACACATTTCTACAGAAGGCTGCAGCCTCTAGCAAATGGATGCATATTTATATGACAGGATATGCTCAGTAGCCCTGGGAAACCAAGAATTGAAATCAATAATTTCTAGTGAATCACAAACTGACATTGGCAGCATCCTAGTCTGGCTGAATATCTGTATCATCACAGACACTCTTCTTTAATAAACAGAACATACAACGTTTCATGCATTGGTTTTGCATTTTCTTGGCAACTGCATAAAAGTATAATTTCTAAGCATGATCCAAGGGATCTCTGACAAAGGAAAGAGGGTAACATTTGTTTCTGTGAGCTTTATGGGTTTAAATCTCAGGGCCAATTCTGCCATCAGGTAGTTTATGAATATTCATACAAATTGTTTTGAGTTGAAGAATATGTAACTTTGCCATGTATCTGGCATGGAAAGAATACTTTGACAGTCATGAAATAGAGAATGTTTTAAAAAATAGCTTTAGCAAAGAGAAGACAGCTTTAGAAACGAAAGGGAAAATTAAGGATAAAAGGTGTGTTTCTTGAGGAAAGCAAAATTATGTGAATGTAGAAGCATTTTCATATGCTTAGATATTTAAAGCCATTTTTGAATATCTTGTATCAGGTATGGGTCAGATTCTGCCTTTCTAGAGGAATTGAGGCAGGTCTGTATGTCCCTGATCAATGCACTTGTGTATGAACTATGTGATCCAGCAGTGAGAAACAGCAAGGCCAGAATTATTGCTGAGCCTTGTTTGTGTTAGTCCATATTCTGAGTGGTGTCTTACTTGCAGTCAAGTACAGAAGTCAAATAAGTGTATCCTTATTGTTAATCTGGACCTACTGTTAACCTGGACCTATTGTTAACCTGGAAATTTGGCAGGTGATGCCTGTCACTGTTTGCTCCTGATCCAATGTGCTGGGAGCTGGTTCTGTGCCCATTTGGCTGCTGGAGCAATTGATAAATGTGACAACACTGCTGGACATAATGCTTGGAGAAAAGGCATCTCCTTTTCCCTAAAAGAGGCACGTTTAAACAATGCCTGAGCGTTTGCAGGTCCCTCTCACTTCAGCAAATGACAGCTTTTATGCTTAGATGTAGCTGAGGCTGCAGGTGGAATGTGCAGCAGCCTCAGACCTGCAGTCCAGCACAGGGTTTGTGCTGGCTGGGCAGAGCCAGCCGAGAGGCTGATGTACCACATCAGCCCAGTGCCCCAGGTTTGGCAGCATGGGCACACTTGGCACTGAGCTGCTGGAGTGACATCCAGAGCCTACACGGCTTAAGCAGGCTCAGAAAAGACAATGTTGCCACAGTTCTGTGGTGGACTAACTGCTGAAAGTGTCTTGGTTTGATTTCCCTCTGAGAGCACAGCCCACCTTACAGAGGAGAACACACACCTGGCAAGCAGATCCCCTTGGCCACTAAAGACAGCAGCATCATTCCTGCTGCAGAGCAGGCACACAGAACTCCTATCCACCCTACCCATGTCATCTTCCTTTTGGGGAAGGCCTTTGGTCTAGTTTTGTGGAGTGAACAAAGCAAATGACAGTTCTTAGGAAGTATTGTCATCTGTCAGGAACTTAAGATGTTTGGCAAGAGTCATAAATGACAAAAATCTTTGACAGTAACTGGTGTGCACTGGAGGTGCTGCATAGAAAAACTGATATGGACCCACTGTTCATCATCTGATCATGGTGGTGTCAGTAAGTCCAGCTACAGAGTGTGTGAATCCCCGTGTGCCCCATACATATGTATTTTAGTTCAAAAGTCTCCAGGGAGAAAGATGGGAGCCCTGACACACACAAATGTATCTTCAGGAGAGGGTTTCTGCCATTGCACACTGGGCAGACAGTGGCACCTCCTTCCTGGTGAAGCTTCATTCAAGCATGATCAATGTGTACTTCACTGAGCCTGCTCATTTTAAGGGACTCCTGCTCAGCATTATTGGCTCTTTTAGACCCCATGCTGATGCCCAAATGCTGTGTTTGGGCCTCAGCACCTCAGGCAGAGTTGTAGATTTGGTCTGGGCAGCCCAAACATCAGATGTTGATACACCTCCCTGTAGTCACTGAAACGTTTTGAGATCTGGTCCTGAGGCTGTAGAATTCAGGGTGTTTACACCCACAAAAGCTTATTATTTTTGTGTTTCTTTTTGTTTAATTGACAAAATAGATCAAAGTAATTTTAAATAATGTAGAAGGCAAAAGCACTAGAAAAGCAAACGAGTAAGTTTCCAAACAATGCAAACTGAAATGCCACAAATACTGCTCAGGGAAGCAGGCCCATTGTTACTGCTGTCACAAGCAAGCTGGAGGCTTCAGCAAAGCTAAAAAGCGATGTTTCTCTATTGATGAAATGATATTTATTAGCTCAGGGTACAAAGATGGGTTTGGAGGTCTCTAAGTTTACTGCAAATTTAAAGTGATTGCTGTCTGGAAAACTTTCAGGAAAGCGAGGCCAAATTCTGCCTCCACTTTTATGTATTTAGTTACAGTAAAGGGCTTGTATTCTAATTCTAATTCCTAATTTTACAGAGCATAATTTACTCATATCACTGTTTCAGGGATGATCTTAGAAACCAGACATTTTATTACAAATGCTACTAAGTCTTCCACACCTCATCCATTGAGTCAATGTACTGGGACAGGGTTTCTAGCATCTCCAATTTATCAGGACAGGAGTGACAATTGTAGTGATTTAGCAAGGCAATAAAATGAAATTATACCAGCAATTATTTGTGGACCCAGTGTGCTCTCCTAGCTGCCTGCAGCTTGCTCTTCCCAGTTCTTTCTGCACAGTCCAAGAGGAGGTCTGAATAGGTTCTCAGCTTTCAGTTGATGATCTATCAAAATTAGTATTCAGAGGTTGCAGCTTGTAGCAAGCACATTTATAGTCATATGAGAAGTGCATGGCTTTATGGGAGCTCTCTGTTTGGAATTGTGTCTGTCTTCAAAAAGACATGTACATAGCACAAAAGATGAAAATGAAAGAACTCTGCTGTTTCCTTCTTGCTAACCTGGGTTCACCTGGGTGCGATGAGTTTAACCCTTTTGAGTTAAGAGTGCTGAATATCAAATGTCATAAACGGACAGGAAACTACACTCTGGAAGAATAACTCAAACCTTTACACTTCATACTTTGGGCTCTCTTTTCAGTGATTTGAGCACTTCGATTTGGAAGGGGGTAAAATCTATTAATTGCCAGTAGCTTTCTGACCTATCCGACTTTGTACTAAATGAACTTGAAGCTCTACAAGGAAGGTGCTAAACATTCTAAGCAGCTTTTAATGTGTTAAAATTTTGGCCACAGGCTGGTTAATTTTCGCCTTCATGAGCGGAAGAAAAAAAATTTAAATCCTCGGATCTGTGAGGTGTCCAATTTCTGTAGAGAAGAAAGTGTTACTTCCCCTTTAAGCCTGGCGCCGTTCGTGTGTGTGAGTGTGCGGTCTGTGTGTGTGAGTGTGTGTGTGTGTCTCCTCCTCTTTGAGTGACACAGCACTTAGATATGCCTATCAGTAACTTAAACCCCACAAACTCCACCTTCTAAGTGAGGAAGCTGTGGGTTGATGGAAATGTAGTGAGCAGATCGAGACAGACAGTGAATCATTAGCAAACTGCAACGCCAGGATGAACTTGTCTGGAACCTAAAAGGAGAAAACAGGCTGCGAGTCCTCTGCGGCGCTGGGTTTGCTCAATACAGCCAAAGTGGATCTAAAAGCCGGTTGATCCCCAGTCCAAGATGCTGCTGGTTTCCCAGCGGGTAGAAGCACCACGAATGGAGCCACATATTCCAGTAAGTAGCATTTGAAATCGATACGGGCTGCGAAAGTAGGAGCTGGTTTTAAAGGACTTAAACACCCTCGGAACAGTTGCTCGCCGGGCTCGGCACGGTGGCAGCCGGGCTGGAAAGTTTGCAGGGGCGGTTCAAGAAAGTGCCCACCTTGGGCTCGCTCTGCACCCGGGTCCCGTGTGCCGGGGCCGCCGGAGGGAAGGGGACAGAAACTTGAGGGAAGAATTTCGCCCTCCATTCTGGTCAGAACTGAAGTGGGACCACGGAGAGGAGGGCAGGAGGGAGGGAGTCCGTGGGCTTTAAAATGGTGGTGAAGAAGGTGATTTGCGGTGCGGTGCGGTCCCGGGCACGGCGGCGGGGCAGCCAGTGCGCGGCAGCGGGGAACGCTCCGTGGGTTTCCGTGTCATTGCTCGGCTGGTGACGCGCTGGGCTGCGGGAAGAGACGGTGGATGCTGCGGGAAGAGGCGGTGGATGCTGTCGGGGGCGAGCGGGCGAGGGGACCCGCTGGTGCGCCCGGAGCCGCCAGCCCGCCGGTTCTCGTGTCAGTGCGGCCGGGCCGGCTCAGCCATCGTCCGGGGATTTCCAGCTAAACTTGGATCAGACGGGCAGGGAAGGATAAGCCCGTCATCGCCTGGGGACTCCGCCGGGAGGGTGTCACGCGTGGAAGAGCTAGCGCTGGTCCCTCTAGTATAATTTAAAAAAAAAAATGTTGGTATTTGCGCTGGCACCCGCGTGCCTGGTTATTTCGGGAACCTGAAGCGCACGTTCGACAGGGCAGGATTGTGAACAAAAGGCTGCTGGTCCGAGCCCCGAAGGAGCGCTGGGTTTATTCCTGCCGGGAGCGTGGAGCGCGGCGCTGAGCCCCGAGCTGCGGGAGCGCGTGTGCGGGAACAGCGCCGAGCGCGGGCGCTGCTGCCGGACCGGCCGTGTGCGCGGAGCACAACGCGTGAACAAAACGCGTGCTGACTCACGCTTCAAACTGTTTTGGTTTCTCGTGCTGTGGTTAAGATCGGGGTTCGCAGCAATGGCAGGGTAAACACGGCGCTCGCTGGCTCGGTCCCATGCCCCCCCCCACTCCCCGCACCAAGGCAGGGGCTGCCCCTCTCCCCCGTCAATAGCCGGTCCCTCCTCCCGGTCCCTCCTCCGCCGCCCCTCCCGGCCTGTTGCTCGGCCCGGAGGAGCGCCGGGGCCGGGGGCACGGCGGCTTTTGTTCGTCTTTGGCTGGAGGGGGGGTTGTCACCAGGGTGACTCGGAGGGATCCCGGGGAGAACGGCCGTTTCTGGGAAGAAAATGCTCTTTGATTTCCTTTCACACCGCCCCCCCCTCCAGCCTCCCCCCCCCCCCGGAACAATAAATTAAAAGGCCGCTTTTGTTTTCCACGGTGCTGCCGGCGGGGGGGCGGCGGAGCCCGGGGCCGGCGAGCGGGGCGGGAGGCGCCGCGGAGCCGCGGCCTGGCGCGGTCGCTCCCCGGTGCGGCGTGCGGGGGACGCGCGGCCGTCTCGCCTCGTCCCGTCGGAAGCCGATAAACCCCGCGAGCCTCCTGGAAGAGCCTCCTTCCTCCTCCTCCTGCTCGGGCAGCGGGGGCACCCCGCGGTCCCTCCCCCGCCCGGCCAGCGGGGGGATTATCTGCGTCTGGCCCCTTCCGCGGGCCGGGGGCGGAGGCGCTGGGCTCCCCCCGCTGCCGTGCGGCCGCCCCGGCTGGGGCGGAGGGCGGGCTGTGGGAGCGCCGGGAGGGCGGAACGCTCCCCCGGTTATATAACGCGAGTCTTCCCCTACTTAGCCCCGTAATCCCCGGGTAATGCCGGTGCCCCGAGGGGTTTGCGGGGCAAGGGGGTGGCGGCTGCTGCTCCTCCCGGAGCTCCCCCTCTGGGCCGAGCTGATGGGGAAGGAAAGCCGCTGATGTGCGAGATGAACCATATGGTGCCTCCGGGAGGACAGGGAGCCGAAACGGCCTTGAACCTGTCGGTGTCGGAGCTGGGTGCTGCTCCCCCCGGCATCCCCGGAACGAGCTGCCCGGGCCGTGCCCTCCTGCTCCGTCCCGGGGAGGAGCTGCGTGCCGGAGAACGGCGGCGGAGGAAGGCACTGACAGTGCCCGGGGGGGAACCCTCGCCCCGGGGACACCGGGGAAGCCCCCGCGCACGGGGGGCTCTCCCCTGCGGCCGCGCTCGCCGAGTACAAGGCACCGAGAGTTGTTTGGTTGAAGTTACACGCGAGCACCTTGAAAAAGCAGCGATCTAGTGCTGGCACTGCCCATTTTCAGCCGTTTCTCCTTGCCATGTGTTTAGAAGGGAAGGAAAAAAATGCGCTTTGGGAAGGATGCTCTCAGCTGGAGGAGGAGGTGGGCTGGGGGACGAGGTACAAGGAAATTCCATGTTAGGAAAGCATTAGCAAGGGGTGACTTCTAATGTTTTCCTGCCACTGACGTTGACAGTGACACACATGTGTGGGTTGATATTGGAACGTCACAGAGTTTTTAAACTCAACCAGGAAATAGTCTGTTGCTCAGGGATAAAAAACAAATAGTCTGTACTGTAAGGCAGGTAACATGCAGTTAACAGCCCTCGAGTGAGTGAAAAGCTGTTCAATGTTCACAATTGAGCAGCTCAAATTTAATTCAGCTTTTTATTTTTCAGAGGGTTTTTTTTTTCCTCTCTCTTACATGTGGTTTTTCAACTCTATTTTTATTCCTTTTAAGTAATACTTCAAAATCAGAAAAGCACTTATTGACAGGGCTTTCTCTTGGTCCCTCGTAACTAAGTATTTTGAACTGTAAAATGTCTTTGAGTTTTTTTAAAGCTAAGGTAGTTGTTAGAGGGATTAGTAATTAAAGGAGGCAGTTATATTTTAAAAATTCTTTTGTATTACTTCCTCTTAACACAAGTAGGAGCATTTAAAAAATACAATGGTTTTGGTTTTGTTCTTTACTGGCCCTGTTGTAAATATTACAGTGTGGTAGCATTTGGAGATTTAAAATGGGATTAGGGAGCTATTGTGCTAGATGGTTTCCGAAGATGCAGGAAGATTTACTGGAAGAGTTCATGATCCCAGGTGTCAGGCTGACACTCTTGCCCTGACTGAAGTGGTCACTAACCTTCCTGGGTGTGACTGCAGGACAAGAATTGATCTAAGAATGGGCGTCATGAGAGAGTCAAAAGTTAGGAAGGCAGAAGGAAACAAGGGCAAGAATAACACTAAATAAAATCCCCGAGTTGTCCTGTGGGTTAAGTACAGTGCAACTCACTGGTTCCCAGTAATTTCATCAATAAATGTTCTATGTTACTTGCTACTCTGATAAAAGTCGCCTTAAAATAACTTTTATGAGTACATAGCCATGGGAAAGTGAAGTAAATCTTGCAGAAGCTGTGACAAATGGGTTTATCCAAACTGGGGGAATGGAGCAGTAGAAGGTTGAGCTCCTGAAATAGGGAGGGGGGCAGGATCCCCAGGTTTTCATTGTTGCCTGCTGCTGGCTGTGTCAGCGTTTCTCAGCATTTAGGCGAAGGTGACTATAAGTTACAATTCATTAGTAATTGGTATGGTCTCCAAATAAAGATAGCTAAATCAGTTTAAATGGTGCTGGCACCTCTCCAAGGAGTCCTCTTGTACCTGACACATTTACAGCAAACTTCTTTGAGGGACAATTAATATTGTACACTGCTATATCATCCTCTGTGGGAAGAGCAGTGATGTAACTCACTACAAAGGCTTTCTACCTGATGTTCCAGTTTGACTTGCAATGTTTAAAAAAATAAACAAAACCAACATTTTGAACTGAAGGAAGCAGAAGACACACCAAGGCTTTGTGTCGAACTGTTTTATATCAATATTGATTTTTAAAGGGGGTTTGTGTTATAAAGAGGGAGCTTTTATCCCCCTGAGCTCTTTGGCAATTATCTTCCTGCCATAAATGTTGATATGCACATAATGGATGTAACTAAAAAATCTCCTTATC
This sequence comes from Brachypodius melanocephalos, assembly GCA_013398615.1. NCBI lineage: Eukaryota > Metazoa > Chordata > Aves > Passeriformes > Pycnonotidae > Brachypodius > Brachypodius melanocephalos. Next base: position 3,804,207 of record VZSR01002045.1, read on the forward strand.
CCAGCAGAAAAGGCTGACTGTTTGTTGGAGCAGAGAGAATGCTGAGAGTGTGAATAGACAAACCCATATGTCGCTGGTGAGAGAGATAAATGATGGACAAACAGGAGTTGGTTACTATGGATCAGCACAATAAACCAATTCCCATCATACACCTCTCTTAATAATATCCCAGTCTCAATGCCATTGACGGGTAACCTAGGCAGCACCAGTCAACTGTAAGTTTTTCAACTGTTCTTTTATACATCTCAAGGAACAGTTGGGACATTTCTAATTTTTTCAGATGTTGAGTGCTAAAATTACACGGGACTTCCTTCCTTGCCAGTAATTTTGAAGGGGAACTTTACAGCACGGCTGTAAAATGCCAAATGTGCTTGATACCAGTGCGTGCTTGTAGTAAGTTTTGTGTTGTGCACTCGTGAAAGGGGTTACCCTTGAAAAGGGAATTGCTGAAAAAATACTTGATGAAACTGGTTGGGTGTGTAGTACTGCCCTCATTAGGGTTGTTTCAGGATTGGGCTGGCTTTTGGAAGATGCTGGAATATTGTTTTAAGTGAAAATAGAAATAGAAAAATGCTGTTTAATTTTTTAAAACAGCCCTGTAGAACAAGCAGTGATCAGTACCACAATTTTAACTTTCTGTAACCCATTTCAGGGCTTCCAGCAGCTGAAGGGAAACTTTGCAAAACAGTCTGTGCTTGTATCACATTCTCCTTCCCTTGTTCTGTATTATCACTGCTAGTGCTTTGCACAGAAAATTGGAGTCTTTGTCATTTAGAGGTTTCACTTTATGTCCTTGTCTTCTGATAGATATTTTTCATTGCAGTTGCTATGGACTGGCCCGTTAGCTCAGTTCACAATAAAAGTATATCTCAGGGTGACAGCACTAAGCAGGGCTTGTGGCTCTTAGGATGTGACTCCATGGTTTTAGAAGTCACCAGTTACAATACCAGAGACCAGTGCAGTCAGGGTAGGATAACTTGCAAATGCAAATGAGTTAGAAGGAATACTTACTCCTCTTGGGAGCCCTTCTCACTGATAATACTTTTCATTTTATTAAATAGAGGAAAAAGTATTGCTAAGTAATTACTTTCCTTTAAGAAGAAAATACTTATTTTGTGCAGCATTTACTTGGCAGGTTGCAGTAGGTCTTTCAGAGCTGTTGACCTTGGTGTGCACCCTGGGTGAGCTGCAAGGTGTCTGTTGGGTTGGGTGGTGGGAGAGTACACCCAGCTTCCTCCTTCAGGGCCCAGCCCAGCAGTTCCTTTTCATTTTGCAGCAAGCAATGCATAATTATTCTTAAACTAATGCAAATGTTTACATACTAATGCATGGGGACAAAGCTACTGGTGTGTTTGGAACTGTTACAAATGCCTTTGTAAAATATTGACGTTTTTACCATTGCTGAAAACTTAAACCTATGAAGACCCCTGATGGAGAATGAAACACTAAAATACGCGCCTGAGGGTAGATGGCATTTTTGTCTTTAAATATTTTCTTTACCCCTACATGAAATCCTGAGGTTTTAGCAAAAAGAAGGATACTGTAACATCGTTTTGCAGTGGATGAGGCTCAGATTTGACCCAAGAATTATGGGCTCAAGGATCAGGCCCTTCAGTACAGCCAGGGAATTGTGGTGTTCCCCCACCCTGCTCTCTGTCTCCTGATGGGGGAAGTGAAATGGAAGCCAAGCAGGGCTCAGTGCACTATCCCTGATGGATGAGTTTTACCTGGCTCTTTGCTCCTGGGGAGAAAGGGAAGAGAAGAGGGAAGAGCTGCGGGTTTCCTTCCTCCCCTCCCTGCCCACCAGGCAGCTGGACTGGCTGGAGGACACCTGCTGTACCCAGGGAGGGTGGCTGGGGGCTGTCCCCGTGGGGCCCAGGCGTGGGAGATGCAGCAGGATGCAGGATTCCATGTGGCCCTTGGCTGGGAGCGCTGCCTCGCCGCTACAATGAGCCATTGATAAGCACTGACCTGATTAAAGGGCTGCTGCTCACGGGAGCCTGGGGTGCACCCCGGGCCTCTGGCAGGGGCTGCTGGGCTGCCCACAATTCCTCTTTTGGGAATGGGTGGCCAGGCTGAGGAAGGGGAGACCAGAACTCACTGGAGTGTCCTGTCCAGAGGAAGGGGTCGTACTGTGACTTGTTGAGCTCCACGGTGCTTTTCCCCGAAGGGACTTGGCAGTTTTATTGATAAAGGAGTGTTACATAAGTACCCCATCAGGCATGTCCTAATTCGTTAATAATTGATGATCTGGGTAGTACAGAGCTGCTGGTGGTGTTAAAGGGCTTCCACACCGACCTGCAATCTCTGCAAGGGCCCCTGCTTGACTTTAATTGTAATACAGGCATTTTGCTTTTTTTCTATTTGGTTTTGTTTGGGGTTTTGGGGGGTTTTTGGAGGGGTTTGGGGTTTTTTCGGGGTTTTTTTGGTGATCCCACTGCAGGTGCCTGTCATGCGTTCCTGTTTGGTCAGGGACAGCTGTGTACTCAGCCTGGTGCAGACAGGATGGAGGTTCCCTCTGCAGGGCCAGGTGTTACCTGTGGGACTGCGTCACCCCACATCAGGCAATCTCTTGAGTGGCAGCAGCATTAGCCCAGGAAGGAGCCTGTTCCTTGCACCTTCCACCTTTGGAGGGAAGGTATCAGTCTGGTGGGAATAGAGGCAGTGGTGCCTCTGCAATTCCTGCACCAGGATTTGCCAGCATGGGAGCCAGGATGCTTCTTGCCCAGCACAGCACAGGTGCACTTCAGTTACCCCCCTGTTGATAACAGACTGTGTTCGCATGGATTTAAAACCTGGCTACTTTCATGTGCCACAGCTGGAGAGATTGGAAAAAAAAACATTTACCTCTGCTGACATACACACAAAAGAAATACTGGGTATCATCATCATGAGCTGGCTGCCTCTTTCTTCTTGCATGGTTCTTCTTTTCTGTGGAAGTTTCTTTTTCTCTAGAATCAAATACTTCAAAACTGAGCAGGTTTGGGAGTTACACCTACCCCACACCTACCCTATTAATTGCTTCCAGAGTAACCCAGCACGTTTACTCTGTGGAGGGCAGTGAAACCCATTACCTGCATTAAAACCCGAAGCAGCAAGGTAACTTTCTAGTTATGTTGTGAAATATAATGCCATTGTTGGCTTTTATGAACGTCTGGAGGTGGATTACACGGTGGTTAGCAGGCTGTTCTGCTGGGCTAAAGGCTGCCTGTAATTTCAAGTGGTTGATCCTGATCAGGCAGTTCAGGCGGCTGCAGCAACAATCCCTTGGAGCTCTAAATCACATTTGTCACAAGATCTGCCTGGTAGTATTGGCTGCTCCAAGACTTACTCCAGCTCCTCAGCATTCCATCCCTTTGGTTGGATCACAGTGGTGAGGGACTTGCCAATCTTCCCTGTTCTTTGTGCCTAATTCTGAAAGACTGGCAGGCTTTATGCTCTGTTTTCTGAAGAGGGCCCAGCTTTACTAAGCTGCCTGTCTGTCAGGGATTAATTTAACCTCTAATTACTACATTTTCTTCACAGTTTGCTGCACATGAGCGTGTTGTAACAAAAGCACAAAGAAGTATGTCATTTTATTTAGCCACTACTCTGAAATTAATTTAGGGGGTACAGAGTCAGATCTGACACACTTGGTGTTAAAATAATTGTGCTGGCATTAGAATTAAAGTACATAATCTTGTTGTTTCTAATGATACAGCAGTACTAGTGTAAATAGTGTTGTTAACTCGTTAGTTATAGCCACAGTAATAGAAGTGATATCTGTTTACAGGGAAACACTCAAATAAGCATCTCAGCAAAAGTTTCCCCCAAATAATTCATGGTTTCCTCAAAATAATGGCATGGTTTCTACTTGATTCCCATCTGACATTCTGGTTTAGAATTATATATCTAAGTGTAGTTTGTCATTTTTTCTCAAAAGGTCTGCCAAATTGCAGTAAACAAACATTTATGATGGGTTGGGCTTCTTCCAGCTTGGATAATGATTTTAGATTTTTTTTTTTTTTTGGTGTGTGTGTGTTAACATGTGGCATCATGGGAACAGTACAAAAGGCCGTATGTCCTCTTGTCCCTGCTCACAGTGACATCAGCAGTGCCACAGTTCACACTGAGAGCAGCCTGCTGTCTTGAAGGAACACAGTGAGGCTGCTCCTGTTATGAAACATGGGATGACTTCCTTCTTTTCCAATTCTGTAATATTTTCAACAAAGGTGTCAGTTGTTTTGTTTTGTTTTGTTTTTCTTTTGGAAAGGTTAGGCTTGGGAAATGCAGGCTGTCTCCAGTTTAGGTAAATGAAGCTAAAATGTAGCTAAAAGTTGTTGGTGTTAAATCAGAAATGTGCAGTAGTGGTCTTGTCATTCAGCACAGTGTTCATCAACTCTGAGCCAGGCTTGTTAAAATTACTTTGAAAATGTAATCTCTCATGTAATATTGGACATGAAGAATCACTGGTTATGTACTGACAGTTTCTTTCTAATAGAAACAGAAGATGGGTTATATATTTTTGTATCGTGCATTTGAGTTAGAAAGCATGGGCCCAGCTCAGTAATTCTCCTTCAGTGAAAACTCTAAGTGCATTTGATGGGAAACTTCCCCTAAAGATTCCCCAAGGTCAGGTAGGACACAGTTACAGAGTCACATCTTGTATTTCCTTTCTCAAAAGGAGAAATAATGTGGCATCGTTATCCAGGCTTGTGACAGCAGTGACACAGGATTGCCAAAAAGACTAATGGGAGGAAAGTGATGATTGATTCTCTTTACAGTAGTAGATCAGATTATTTCTCTGAATTCTTCCTTCAGTTCTCTCAATTCCCAAACTGTAACCAGTTACTGTAATTATTTACTCTAATTACTTCCAATCTACAAGTAAATCAAATTAAGATCAACTGATGTGAGAGACAGGGTGGTTCAGTGAACTGACAGTCGGGTTTGGAGATGGTCTCACTGGTCAGGAGTTCCACAGGATGATTGGATAGCCCTGTGGAGCAAGCAGGATTTTTTGTGGATGAGTTTTCATATAACAAGCCAAGGCCAAGTAATGCTTATTCTAATTTCAAAATTGTCAACATTTTTTTTAAAGAGCCTGAATATCTGGATGTATTGCTGGAGGCACTTTTTGGAGTAAGTAGTTCCTAGGTTCTTGGCCATTGTAAAATGGGAATGATGGAGCTTTACCTTTACCTTCACACTAAGCATCCTTAACTAATTAAATAGTTCATAAATCATCAGTGCTTGTTACCAGCTGAGATCTTTAGGATCCTTTCAAAGAGTTGGAAATTATATTCAGAATAAAGGCAGGTATGTCCTACTGGAAGAACCCCCATGCCCCAGCTGTGAACAACAGTTTTATTTCTTTCCTTTGGCTGTAATGCCAACTCAGGTGGATTTTTTAATTCCTCCTCCCCCTCAACATGACGTTGTAGTATCTTTCTTTTTGCTGAAACCTCAGAATTTCATGTAGGGGTAAAGAAAATATTTAAAGACAAAAATGGCATCTACCATCAGGCATGTATTTTTAGTATTTCATTCTCTGTCACGGGGCTTCATAGGTTTAAGTTTTCAGCAATGGTAAAAAGGTCAATATTTTACAAAGACATTTGTAACAGTTCCAGACACACCAGTAGCTTTGTCCCCATGCATTAGTATGTAACATTTAGTATGTAATGTTACCTTAACTTACTTATTTCCTTAATTAATTGTGTTGATTTAAATAAATTCACGCAGAGAAAAACTCAAGTTTATACAATCTCCTAGTCAGAAATATAGGCAAAAGGTTTTGATCTCTGACTGTCAAATGGTGACTCATTAAAAAGGAATTTTTGTTCCTCCCTTTTCAAAGGGTTACTCACTACCAAGCAGTAAATATCTAGTTTTGATGCTACTGCATTGAAATGCCTGACACTGTTGGTATATTAAGCCCAAAGCCTGTAAGACTGTTTGTTCACAGGCTTCATGGGGTTTTTTTGTTTGTTTTTCTCAATTAAAGAAACCCATAGTGGGATTTTCTTCAAGCTTTACCCTGTCAGTTTGAGTACAGACTTTGTTTGGATTTTAATAACAGAGAGCCCTGTCCATACTTTAAGCAGTGGGTCATTCAAATTATTTTTAAAAACACATGACCAAGCAAGCATTAATTTCTTTCCAATTTTGCATTGGGTAACATTAGACAAGGACATTGGAATTCGTCTAAATTAAAAAAAAAAAAAAATTCTTTGTCTTCCACATCAAGGGTTGTGTGCTAAGCATTTTCTAATACTGCATTGCATAAAGCTGAAAATAAATTGTAGTAAAGAGAGATAGACAAAATCCAGCCCAAGGCATGCCCTTTTTCTCCATTTCCATATTAATCTTGACTCTCTGAGCCATCTCTTTTGTCTTCCTGTTCTTACCTATTCTACACATTTGATGGAAGGGCACAAAGGCATGTTTGAATCTTCCATCTCATCTCCTCTTCTTAGGTATGGATTGGTTGGTTTGAATTTACATAGCATTGGAAAGATGTTTTCTTGGTTGCAGCAACACTTGTGTTTGACTTGAAGCAGAATAAGAGTGCATTTGGGCTTTTCAGTACTTCTGAGATGTGAATCTTGGTCCCTGATCCCAGGAGGTAGATCAGACTTAATTTCAAGTGAAAGTCCTGCGTCTTCAAATAACTTCCCATGTCAGTTAAAGTTCAATATTCTTGAATTCCGGAGATGTAGATGAGTCAAATCTGAAGTTTAGGGCAAGTGTGAAGGATGTAAGAGAAAATGTAGATGTTTCTCCTGCCGCCGCTCTCCCCTCCCCTTCAGGGCTCCCACAGTCTGTCAGCTGTAACAGAGTGATTTGATTACTTTGTAGTGTTAAGCTAAAGGAATAAATCTGAGAGCCTTGGGAATGGGGGAGCCAATCCAACAATCAGAACCAAACAAGTTAATAAACATGAAGGGTTTGTGCTCGGCGCCGCTGCAGGAATGCCGGTTCCAGAAACGCTTGGGGCAGCCGTGGCGAGGGCCCAGTCAATTAGTGTAAGTACATCCCCTGAACACACCACCATTAACTGCATGCTGGGGGCTGACCTCCCTGTTTTCAAGGAGAAGCGTGCGTTTTCTGCTGGTTATAAATTATGAAGATGCTGAACGTCTCAGGATGAGCTGTTTATTGCTCACCACCTCGCTTCCCATTCTCTCTACGTACCTAGAGAAAGCTTGACTTAAGCAGTCTGAATTACCCTTTCTTTAAAATCATTTTGGCCTTACACTTTATTTACAAATTCCTATTTTTCTCTTGTCAGTTCTTCTCTCCCCGAGCCCAGCATCCTACAAACCAGCCAGAAATAGAGCGTTTCAGTGAGTGTCCACAGAGGTGGTTTGAAATCCAAATGACACCCTCAGATGGGTTTCTGGTGCCCACAGAAAACCAGCCCCTTCTGTGCCAGGCTAGGCACAGTCCAGAGTCATTTGGAAGACAGTGTACATAGAAATACTGTGAGCTGCAGCAACAGTGGCAAGTGTTGAGTAAGAAAATCCTTACTACTTGTCTGCGTGGAACTGACTGTGGATGTGGGTATTTCTGCAGAGAAGACCTGGATTACTTACAGAGAGCCTTATGCTAGCCTGTAGCTTTAATTTTATCATATCTAAGAATGGCAGTAATGGCAAACTAGCCAGGAAATGACCAATTCTGGCTGCCCACAAGATGCTCCCTGTGGAGCATCTACGTGTATGTTATTTCAGGATATTCAGTGGCCAGCTAGTCCAGCAAACATCCATTTGTTGGTGTTCGTGCCTGGAACAGAAACAGGTACAGCCCTTTGTACAAGAATGGCAGAAAATGTGCCATTGAGTGCTTTGCCATCTGCTCCTCAAACCGTAGCAAAGCAAACTGTTAAACTTTGCATGGAGCTTAGGGCTTGATTAACTTCAATTACCATCCTGTGGTACATGTTTGCAATGCCCAGGGGATTAGCTGGCATGTATTTTCAAGAAATACACGTTCATTATTCAGAGGGGTTATGCAATAACATCCAGTGGTCATTTCCTTTTGGAGCAGAGCTGTGTCGGTGGTGTAGCTTGTTTGTTTGTGTGTTCATCCTGCTGGATCCCAGCACTGAGGAGACACTGAGGAGCAGCCCTGCCAGCACCAGAGGAGCTGCTCTGTGGCACCAGCTGGCCCAGTGGGGCTGGGGCTGGCTACAACCACACATGGAGAAACAGAGACTTCGGGCTGCAGAGGTGAAGAGGTCCAAAGTACGAGGAGGCAATGGTAGGGGAGAGAGAGCTGGGATGGGCTGGGATGGGACCAAAGGGAGGGCAAAGCCAAGGAGACAGGAGAGCTAAGGAAACTGAGCAGGTTTGCTTTTCATCTGGGAGATGATGGAGGCACAGCAGGTCCAGAACTGCCTCAGTAAGGCTGGAATCTCTCGTGTGCCTGGTCCACAAGGTTCCAGCATCTCCTACAACTTTCATTCAAGCATTAAGTGCTTCCTGTGTGCAAAATTGATCTGTGCTCCTTGGGCACTGACTTCCAGGCACTGCTTTTCTTTATTTCTGTTGTCTCTTGTAAGTTTGCAACCCTCGTTTTTCCCTTGTACTCTTCCTTCCATGCCTTTTTTGTGGTTGCTCTGCTCCTGGGATCTCACCTGGTGTCGCCTTTCCAGAGTCAGGCAGAGCTGTGGCAAGGAGCAGCACAGGGCTGTGCGCTCCCCACGAGCACAGGCATCGTTTGGTTGGGTTTGTTCTGTCAGAAGGACTTTTCTTTGGGTGAGCACAATGCTGGGGCAGCCCAGCACAGCTGGCTGTTCCCTCTGAGGCTGCAGGATGTGTCCCTTGGATGTGAGCCAACACTGGGGCAAAAGTCAAGGTATGAGTGCCCTGCTGTCCTTATTCTGTGAATTCGCTGGTTCAGGCAGAAACAGTGAGGGCAGCTTTCACCTGGCCAACCTGCAGCTCACTGCCAGCAGGACAGCAATGGCTGAGCTGAGTTTGAGCTGCAGAAGTTGCTTAAGACATTAAGTAAATAATCTGACACTTGACCCAAGAAGTGCCTGGAGCAACGTTGCCAGCCTGCCCCAGGCCAGCCTTCCTTGGGACAGCCTCAGGGGCATGTCTGCATGAGACCAGCGCACCTTGCTGTGCACCAGGAAGCTGGTTCAGAAGATCATCTGAGCTGCTAATTAAACATCCTTCCAAATCTCCTTCAACAGCAATTTGGGATCTTAAGGTGGCCTTGGATTCTGTGAACCAAACACGGTAATGTTCTCTTTTACAGCTGGTTCTGAAGCATTGTAGCTTCTCCGAAGCAAGGAGATGTAATTCAGTGTTTATAAAGGCAGACAGGAAAGTAAAAGACTCTTTGGTTCTCTCTGAGAGCTTTTTCAAATGTAGAAAGAATGAGTCACTCGACATTTCATTACTGAATAGGAGCTGATTTACAAGTGTGTATGCCCCGAGATGAATGTCGGTGGATGAACTCCAATAGTTTCCTCCATGACCATGCTGTAAATGGGCTTCAGCCAGTTTGATGTAATTCATTCTGTGGCACTGTGCTGTCTTTTGAAATGGAAGCATCATCCTTCTTATGATCTTCTGAATGCTAGAAAGCCGATTAACATGGGAATTCCTGATTAGCTTTAATTCAGCCCTACTACTCCAAGAAAGCAGAGTTCCTGAACTGCACAAAGAAAGCCTCTTGAAGCACGGATCCAAATCAGGGTACTGAAGATGCTTGTTGGTAGGTGTGGTGACTGTGATTAATATTTACTTGATGTCTTTCATCTTCCAAGTACTTTACACAGAACAAGCATTTCATCTTCACAAAAGATGTATGACTTAGGTGAAGTAAGTTTTATTCCCTCAGCTTTATTAATAAAGGCAGGGAAACGGAAGCAAAGAGATTAAAGTAGTTTGGTCATGGTTACAAAGAAAGGCCAGCACTGAAACTGTGTCATTTCATGTTTCTGCATCCAGACTAATGTCTCTTCCTGGTAGGAACAAGCAGCAGGACAGACTTTGGAGTAAGAACATCATAAGAACACAGGCATCACTTAGACTGGTGCCCTGCCAGCCTGTTCTCCTCCCTCCTCCCTTACAGAGGCATTCCCACAGGTTGCCACTTGAGTTGCAGAGCATCCATGGATCTTTCCTGATGCTGATATAATGGCCCGCTTTAGTCATTGGTCTGGTTGGGCCACTGAGAAATAAGTGTGTGTTGAGATTTCTGGAGTAAAAGAGTCTCTGCTGAAGTGAATATGATGAGATGCATGTACGATTTTAATCAGTTCAATGGCTTACTGCATTAGAAAGTGCTTAAATTGCATTGTTGAATTTTAAGCATGCAAGTGGTCTCATTAGTCTGGAAAAATTATTTGTTTACCTTTGGTTTGGATAGGGCTACTCATAGAGCTCTATTTAAGTATACACTGAAGTTTATTGCCAAATCAGGGCCCTGATTTGCAGCAAAGGCCATGAACTGCAGACTGGCAGGGAACCTGTTGAAAGCCCAGAGGTAGTTTTTGGTTTAAAGAGCTTCCTATCAAGATGAGTCAGTGAACAAAGCTTAACATCTGAGAAAGTTCTTGTCTGAGAAGGCATCTGATCTGAAAGAGAAGGCTCCCTGGTAGATGCATACAGGCTGTGTGCATCCTCAATCAGGTTGTGCAGCTGGTTGACTGTAATGGAAACCCTCACCTGGGAGGCTCCCCTGGGAGCCTTCCTCCTTCTGTGTGGGGAAAAGCAATTGCCTTTTAGTTCCTCCAATCCTGCCTTAAAGAAGAAAGGGAAGATGCCTTTGCCTGAAACTGAGATCCACCCAGAGATGGTGAAGCCGTAGAAGCCACTTCATTCTGTCTAGATTTGACTGTAAATTGTTTCACGTGGAGTAATGATCTTAATGCTGCAGTGAGGAGTCACTGGGTGAGAGGAAGGAGGCAGGAGAGAGGAGCAGTGCAGACCCTCTCCCCTTGTAAAGGCCACGGTTCAAAATGCTTAATTAGTTGTTTCAAACCGGTGCCTCTTCTCCTTTGAGGCAGGAACGATGTATCAGCAAAAGCTGACCGAATTGATGTAGCAAATCAATTCTATGGTAATCCGTTTATTTAAACTTTGGTACTTAAATTTATAAGCTCTTCTCGAGTGTGCCTGTGCTGCTGTTCATTAGCCCGTATTCTTTTATGCTCTTGCTCAGAGGTTTGTGCTGCAGATAGCAAAATGGCCAGGACATGCCACTCGAAACTGCCTCCAAATGTAATTCAAGCAGGTCTGCAATAATAGTGCTAAAAGAAGAGCTATTTAGCGGCATTATTAATGGGCAAAGAGTTCAGGCAGGATTATGAAAAAGTAAATTTTTATTAAGAGTGGAGGAGCTAGAAGAATGGACTGATTGCCCTGAGTCCTCTGGGCCCTTGAGCAATCAATTTCCCTTTCTAGTATTCAGTTACTTGCTAATTGTATTGATTTTTATCAAATATGTGTACAAATCAATTTTATATTTTAGTGCTATTAAAAGCTTCCTTCCTTCCTTGCAGGCAGTGCTGCTCTGATCATTCTCATTGTCTTCCTTTATTTTAATGCTTTTATCCTAATGCATATTTTCGTTAGGACATGCATGTTTTTCTTTAGGACATTGAATTATGTTGGGATTTTACCTCGATGCTCAGGGGTGGAGCAAATAGTTGTCACTCAGTCCAAACCTCTGTGAAGCCAGTGGAACTGTCTGCTTAAGGAAAAATTGCAGGAAAGGGATGTGTGGTGTCATAAAATGGGTGGGTGCAAGTGACCACACAGTGTGACCCCCTGAAGAACAGGAAGCACGGCTGCCACAGGATGGGGATTGTGCTGCAGAGAGCTTGTAATGAGAAACAGAGGGGATAAATGCTGAGCATGATGCACTCTGACTGAGTAAAGGGGGAAGTGAATCCTGGGTGAGAAAAATGAAACTCCTGTTTTATTAGGATGACCCCCATTGCTGCTGCAAACCGAGTCACTGAGGCACTTCAAGTGAAGTGCTGGAGACATCTCTGAGCAGAGTGAATGTATTGAGCTCTGAACAAAATTCTCCATTTGTGTTTGTTTATGCCCATGGCGATTCAAATTGTTCCTGTCAGAGGTACCTGTTTTCTGAGACAGCACACGTTTGTGCTCTCCTTTTAACATGAGCCACACAGCTTGGGTTTGGGGAGAATCTCTCTGGCTGTGTGTGAGCCTGAGAAATGGATTCTCATAATTTAAATGTCATAATTTAAACTGCCAGAGATGGGGGGAGACTTCAGACTTTTAAAGGTGTGAGCAACAGTTACAACAACAAGGGGAGTTAGCACTCTGCTTTTCCACTTGCCTCTGACTTAATATTAAAACTGGAGAGTTTATGGTGATGTATTTTCTGCTCTTATGCCCAGGCACTTAAACAAAACACTTTTATGCTTTTCCTCAGGAAGGAAGAGTTGCATTAGCAAGTATTTGGGTATATACACATGTGGTAAAAATACATCTTGCATTAAATCATCTAAAACAGTGGTACATAGAGCTTTTCATATTTTACATGGATCACTCTGGTCTTTTTGTGTTCTCCTCCATGGTCCTGTGGATGTTTCTTCATCTCACGGTTTCTTCATCTCTCATTCTTCATCTTCCTCTCACAGCAAACCCAGCAAGAGCCACAGCTTTCTCAGCCTGTCCTCCCTGCCAGTCGCTGCTCCCAAAGGCAGAGGTGCTGTGGTATGGGAATATAGACCCAAACCCTCCTGCCTCATCCATGGCATGAAAGGAGCAGGGTGCTGGTTCCCCAGGAGCCCCCAGACACCAGCTCAGTGGGGAGCAGGCACCCTTTGTGACCCATCACATGGTTTTGCTGTCACAATGGCTTTTCCTGCCACTTTGGGGTGCTTGGTATATTCAGACCCAGTGTAGGCACTGCCACCACCATCATCAATATAATATTTCAGAAGCTGGTTAGGAGAAACCAATCTTCTTGTGCTTTGATCTGTGTGTGCAGTGAGTTCCCTGCCTGCATTCCCAGCTGGAGTGGGGGCACAGATCCATGCCCACCCCCCTGCCCGTGGAGCTGGCAGCTCTGCAGCCCAAAGGAGCAGGGCTGGGTGGGGGCAGAGCCGCTGGCACGTTGTGGTCATTAGGTTTGTACAGCACCTCTTGGAGGAGAAATCCCAGCCTGGATCAGCCGTGTGAGAGGTCATTAGAACACAGAGAAGATAAATGTACCGGTTCTGCTGGAGGCTGTCCTCAGGCTGTTTGTTATGTGTCTCTAACACTGTCACTACATCACACACTTCCTCGATCTCCGTATTACCCTACAAGCTTGTCTAATGGGATCCTCTGCTGCTGATTCCAGCTTACCCTGACCTACTTCTTTCTTGTGTCCCAGCAAGCTGTCAGGAGCTATCAGAGCACTGGGAGCTGAAATAAACACTCACTGAGGGGAAAAGCAAGGCTGTCTCTGGTGAATTTAATTAGCTTTGTTTAACTGGCTTGTTTGCTTTGTAAATCACATCATTTTTAGTCAAATTTAAGGGATAAAAAAAAAATCTGTAATTAAAATCAAATGATGCACGACCTTATTAAAAGTCAAGGGTTTTAGAAGTTCTGTACAAAAAGTCATTTAGTTTGTAACACATTTGCAGCGCTCTGAATATTTTAGGGAGAAGAAGGATGAAACTGAGATTCTTTTTGGGTTTGGGATCTTTCTTCAGGCTGGAAGGAGATTGGGGCTTTTTGAATCGTTATCTTTACCTTTTCCTGAATATGGGTTAAAAAAAAAAATTGCTTTGGTCTTTTTGTCAACATTGCAATCTTGCTGCATAAAATTTTAGAATTGAAATAAAGATTCTTACTGTTCTTTCTCCCCTATGGCCTAAGCATCAGTATATTATGCATAGTTTGAATCCTTGCTGTTGTGCGAGGCCATGGTTGAAATCCTGGCTTCCTTTTGCACGTCTGTTGCATTTTTGAGTGTTGGAACAGAAGTCATTGTAATTTGGACTCTGCCAGACAAATGAAGCACTGACTCTGCAAGTCATCACTGGGTTGAATTTGAAAGTGCTTAGAGTGTTTTTATCAGACAATACATTTTGTCTTTCAGGTGCTTTCCTATATTTCAGTGTGGCACATACTTCTTCTAACAACTGATGTTCTTGCTCTTGTCAGTGTAGGGTCTAATCCTCTTGCTGTTGAAAATGATAAAAGCCCTATGAATTCCTAATATGTCTTATCAAAATCTGGCTCAAGTATAAAATGTCTGACCCCAACTTCTGATTCTTCTTCAGCAGAAATGTGTTTCTGCCTTGCACCATGCATGCATATTGATAGAGCCTCCTGAGCACATGGCTTACAGAGATACCCTCATCCTTGTGCTGAGCTGCAGCATGAACAGAAAAGGATTAAAGGACCACTGAGAAATAAATGGGTATGCATGAACTTGCAGTCTGAGAAACAGTAAAATACGGGATAAAACTACTACCCGAGAGTATGAGAGGAATTAAATATCTTTTTCACAAAGGTGTAGAACTTCTTTGAGTCTTTTGAAGAGGATGTAAGATTGGCTAACCTGTAGTACTGCACTGAGAATTACTCGTGGTAATGATTTCATTGAGGAGTATAATGAGCAGCCTGATTGCTCAATGGCTTCTGAGTAACTCACTAACTTAAGGATCACTGCGAGGTTTCAGGGAAGGAAAAGGGAAATGTTCTTTTCTCAGTGGGTGTTTTTGAGGTCCCTTGGCCCCACTGGAACGCGTGGTGCTGGAAGCTCTCTGCTGTGCCAGGAGTGGAAGTTGTATGGAAGTCTTACAAAAACATACACAGAGGGGAAGCTTCAGTGGCTTGACAAAATTGAATTGAAACAAGAATAGCCAGGTGAGGGGGGAACCAAGCACCAAGTGGTTGAAGTCAAGTGACCAAGTTTGTGGTCTTTGAGCAGCAGGAAATAAGGCAAGGAAAGTTGAGACATCCCAGTTCAATTTCCATGACTCCAGTGAGCACAGAACAGAAAATTTGAGGTATTATAACTTCAGAAACTCTGCTCAAATTCTGTGGCATTACTGGATCCTGTATGTATCCCTTGTGAATTTGGATCTTAAGTATTTTTGGCATCAGTAGCTGAGCTGTGTAGAGTGGGAGGAATACAAGTACTGCTCCTGGGTCATTGCTCCAGAGAAAGTGGCTGAGGTGAATACTGTGGAGCTTTTATCCCAGCCATGGAAGCAGACAGGTTTTATAATCTGGTCCAGTGTGAATAGCAAGGAAAATTTCTACTCTTGATGCCCTGTTGAGAGGTGAGTGGTGCAGCAGGGAGGTAGGAGAGGGCTAAAGCTAAATGCTCGTTTGGACCCATGAGCTGCTCACTGCAGCTGAGAACGGGCTGTGAGGACAAGGAGAGCTCAGCGCTGTGGGAAAGCAGGAATTTGGTGTGTTTAGCAACAAAGGTGATTAATGGCTGGGTGCCTGTCATCTCTGCCACAGCAGCAGCATCCCTGCATTCATCTGCTGCGGGAGGAGGGGAGCAGGAGGGGACTCCGGGCTCCTGGTGGAAATCAGGAGCTGAGAAAGGGACCTGTCCCCCCACCCTCCCTCTCCGCTTAGAAAACTGCCCAGTGTGTTCTGGGCACCGCTGCAGTCTGAATAATAAACATTTCATACCCAGCTCCTCATACTTGGCTGTGGTTCTGTTCAGTGATGCTTTGCTTAGAGGACACAAAAAGGGACAAATGTTCGTAAGACTTGAGTCGTTTAACTTAAATCAACCTCCTCCTACCCGCTATTGACAGATCAAGAGAACCAATGAGGCATGTTTAATTACACAAGCACCCAGTCTACAATTAGTCTGCAGACCGATTTTTTTCTTTTTTTCTTTTTTTTTTCTTTTTTTTTTTTTTCTCCTGACACCCTAAGGAAAAATTTGGTCCTGCAAGAGGTCTTACTGAATGTGAGATGAGCAGGGCTGCAGTGGTTTTTTTTATTTTTTTTTCTTTTTTTTCCTTTTTAAATGTAAGTGGAATATCTCCTAGGTCAAATGATTTAATCTGATGCTCTAATGTGACATGGTTTAGCAATCCTTCTGCTCCCCTTCTGCTTGTAATAGGTGACAAAAATACGGCTTCTTGCTTGATAAATGGGTTAACAGTATTCACAAGGCAGGTAATAGAAATCCATATTAATAGGTGGAAATTGGCTCTTGATGCCAGGCAGGAGAGTCTAATGAAAGTATTATTGTTTTAGCTTCCAGCTCCTTTGGAAGCTGAAAGGTAAATGCCCATATTATGTTCTTATTACCTATTTATCACACCATATAGCTGAGTGGATATTTATTAAATTACATTCATGTTTAATGCCTGCTTGTATACTTTTCACTCAGCGTGTTCTCAAAGGAAATTCTCTGGAAGTGTTTTGGAAATGCACAACTATTTTCCCATTCTCTTTTTGTAAAGTAAACCCATTGTTGCCAACTGTCAATATACAATTGGCTTGGAAATTAAATTGTTTCCTGCTAAGCTGTAAGAACCAGCTAATCCTGCTCTATTTAATTTAGGAAATAAATATTTAAAAATCCAAAAACACACTATATTTTTGGGTAGTGTTGATTCTATTTCAGTCTTTGAAAATACCCAAGATCCCAAGAGTTGGGCTTACCTATTTTCAGCTTTAATTTAGCATTAAATTGCTTCATCAGGGATTTTATATATGACCTTCTGTATGTTTGTGATTCTTCTGAGAATATTTAAAATAGTACTGAATACCATCAAAGATAAGAAATTAGAAGCCTGTTTATTAATACACCTACTTATCATGCTTCTCCAGTTTTACATTCTTATTTTCTTCTTAAGCAGCACTTTCAATTAATTCCATCTAGATTAAAAGGGAGGAAAAAAAGGAAGAAAACTAAAAGAACCAAAACTAAAGCCAAAAACTCTGCACAGCTTAAGTATTCCCACATAGCTTTGACCTGGAGAGTGCTGGGATCTCAAGGGCTTTTCTGTGCATCCTGAGAGGAAAAAAAAAAACAAACCAAGGTGGGCTTCCATTTTCTTGCATTATTTCCATTTTCTCCCTCTTGTGACTGCGCAGCTCTGTGGGGTGATGCAGTCACAGTGAGTCAGGTGAGCACCAGGGCTGATAGCCAAGGGCTCCTGCTTTTCTGTGTGCCTTGTCCAGCAGAGTCACACCACTTCCTTCCTGAGCCAGCATCCTGCACTCACAGACCACGCAAGAGAGGTGCCCAGCTGGAAATCTCTGCCAGTTTGTTTAAGCAGTCTCAAACAGGTCATTTGGCTCCCATTCTTACACTGAGAAATAGCCCTAATGTGGAGAAATCTGAGGAGTGTGTTCTTTTCTCTTCACCAAGTTATTTGCAGAAATACCTGAGGCTTGGTGCAGGCAGCTCCTGTGCTCACACAGAGCTCTCACAGGCACCCTGGCCAGGCATGGAACAGCTCAGGTGAAATGCAATCCTGCTGGGGGATCAGGCTGGAGGATCTGCACTTAGATATTAGAAGAGGGTCAAATGTTGTTGGGGTTTTTGGGGTGTTTTTTTGTTGGTTTTTGTTTGTTTGTTTTTAATTTAAAGGCTTTGATAGCTTTTGTCTGCTTGAAGTTTAATTTCAGTGGAATATTGTATCGATCCAGCAATGCAATCTGTTAAATACTCCTATTTGAACCACTCTGGTTTGTTTATATTAAGGCTAAATAAATAAGTAACCCAGAGGTGCTGCACACATTGCAGCTCTCTGCAGTGCAGGCAATAATGCAAACACTCACTTCTGCAACAAGCAGGTTAATTACTTTATCACTTTTATTAAAATGTTGCTGCCACTGCCCTTTAAAGACCTAATCTTTGTCATTAGTTGGTGTCAACAATGCCCAGTGAACATACTTTCAAGTTAGAGAGACTGAAAAAAAAAAACTATATAAAAGAATACCATGTTATGCTTCACTTAGTACTGATTTACATTATTAATGTAAGAGAACAATTCAGAAAACATGCTACCAATTTTTTTAAATGGTGTGAAAATAATAAGTCAGTCTTCTGGAGTATGTGGATCATATGAGCAAGTAGCAGTTCAAGCAAATTTTAGCAGGTTTATTGGGTTTTGAAACTTTAGGCATCTTGGATCAGCAAATATTAGTAATGTTTTAAGAGCCATTGCAAGCTCTTCCTTAGGTTTTATATATATATAAATATACAGACTAAGAAGTTTATATATATGAGTGTATGTATATGTAAAGATGTAGAGGAACTCCATCTCTCTTAAGCGTTTCACTTGTCATAGGAATAAGCTCTTCAAGCTGTTATTCTTTCAGTTTTAATAATCTTAAATCCCTTTTCAGTACCTGCAGCTCTGCTTTACCTTTGTGTTCACTCAATTTGATGAAGACTCTGTGGGCTAATTAGTTTCATTTCTGCTTATGGCTGATATCTGATAGTTTTCATTCTTTTGGCTTCTCAGGTCTTGATCAATGCTCTGGTGTGTTTGCTGTCAGCACTGCAGGGAATGGTTGTTCTGTCCTCTCTACCCCAGTAACACATACTGCAGCACTTGACTGCTTCCCCTTTTTGTAACACCTTTAAAATACGGCTCTGTTCGAGTCAGGATTTCATAAATCATATTGATAGAAAAGTTGCACTCGATCCTTTCTCATGTAGTGTGACAGTACAACAGAATTTACAGCGTTGGAACTCATCTGAGAGACACCCATAGTAACACTGGTGTTTTCTGTCCTGCCTTAATTTCTCTTCTTGTTCCAGACATCTGTAATTATGCCTGACTGTGTTAATTTTTTGTTTAATAATGTTCTTTAAGATGAAATTTTTGCCAATTGGTATTAGGGCAAGTCTTTAATAAGTTTTTTTTTTATTTTCTTGGTTTGTTATCTTACTCTCCAACGGTTTGAGCATATTTGAGTTACTTTGAGTTTGGATTCTGTCCTTGGAAGTCAACACAAAGCGCTTAGCATGAGGCAGAGATCTCGTAGATCCTACAGCAACACGAAAGCAGCTTGTGGCCCTGCAAACGAGAGCAAAACCACTTTACAGGTTTAATATGTTCGGATTGGAAATGCCCAAGAAAACGCATTTCTGAGCGCCATGTTGGTTGTTAGGTCACAGTGACGCACAGGCGAGGGCCTGAGGAAAAGTTCAGGAGCAGCAGAGAGAAGGGAGGAACTGGGCAGTGGAGAATTTCTGTGCACAGAGAGTTTGTGGGCTGTTTATTGATTGCTCAGGTCATTGGTGAAAGGTCAACAGCTCTGCTGTGTCGGCAGATAAAGACAGAGGAATGGCATGTTGAGGTCACGTTGGGAAGGAATTCAGTCACGCTAAAGAAAGAACATTTTTAAACCTTTATTTACTCAAAAAGGATTGTGAGGTATTGAGCTTGCACATTTATGACCCTTCAGTGTAAGATTAAGGAACCTTCTTCTCGGCTTTCCCTGGGAGTTTTCCCCTTGCTTTACAATCTGCTTTTGGAGTTGAACCATTTTTAGCTCCTTGCTTAATTCCTTGCTCCTGGTTTCGCGTCTGGCAAAGATTAGAAAAATATTTCCTCGTGCAAAGAAACACTGGTGGTTTTTTCTAAACAGCCAGATTTTGAAGCAATTATGCCCTATGGTTAATTTAATATTTTTTTCCCTCAAAGTACCTGTAGAGTGCTGAGCCCTGTTTGTGTTTATTGTGTTCTGGTTTTACCCTAGATGAAGGTAACTATTGCATGGCATGGCTGAGGTTTAACTCGTTTTCACTGAAAGGTGAACTGTTCAGGGCAGAATTTAAATCAGGAGGACTCGGGTGTTGTCTGAACAAGGCAGTGACACTGCTCCTCAGCTGCTGTGTGCTGGGATTTAGGCAGGCAGGCTGAAAACAATCCTTTTCATTTTATTTACCTCCATTAGGAGCCAATTTAAATGAGCGCTAATAGGCCATTATTGCACTTTAGAAAAAGGGTTCTAATACTTAAGTTCATGGTTTTATCTAATCCAGTGCAGATTTGTTTTGCAGTAAGCTGTAAGTAGATGGGGAGCTGTTTTCCAGATTTGGGGACCGAAACATCTGTCAATAAGCATGGTATTCTCTCTGATGCAAAGTCCTGGTCCAGACACAAAGTGGGTGGCAAAGAGCACATTTGTTTCTTTAGTCAGGTTGGGCACAAAGGCAATAAGTGAATAGGATTTGCCTGTATAGAAGATGTGACAAAAGGTTTGTGTGTTGGAAACAGGGTTGCTGTGACTGATGATTTTAATATTGTCACTTAGTCTGGGCTTCTAAAATTACAATTTAAGGCGAAAAGAAAAAAACAACCCTGTCTTTCCTCAGTGACTCAAAGCTCCTGAGTTTATGATCAGGGTAGATTTTTTAATATTTTATTATTAAATCTAATAAATCCTTCCTTTTAGATCTTCCAGGACTGCTCAGTTAGTTTGCTTCCCCCCCTGCCAAGCATTATGTAAAGCACTATGTAAGGTAAACATGTGTGTGGCAATACTACAATTCCTCATAGGTTTTCTGAATACTGGAGAAGAGTTACGTTAGACCAGTGATGACAGTAATTTAAAAAAATATTTAAAAGGTAAAAATTAATAAACCGATTTTTGATTTAATTTATTAAGGAAAAAAAAAGGAGTTTTGAAGATGAAATGAATACACGGCTACTTGCCTGTAGTTGCTGAATCACATCCTGCTCCCTCCAGAAGTAACTACATGTTGGCATCTAAATGGCTGTTGAGTCACCTCTGCAATATGAACTGGTGATTTACATTCATACACCAGAAAATCATCTGTGTTTAATAGTGGAAAAAAAAAAGAGAAAAAAACCAAAAAACTACCTCCAAACTGGTTTTTGCAAGAGGATGTCCCAGAGGAAAAATCTCTGGATGGGGTTAAGATTTCTGTTGACAACAGACAGGGAAAAGCTTGCAAGGGACCTGCCCCATGCAGCTGCTGGGAGAAGGTGCAGAGGTGCAAATACTCTGCAGTGTTGGCCAGGAACACATCCAGGAGGTGCTGCTGGAGGTGCAGGAGAGCTCCTTCCTTTTCCTAAATGCAAGCTCCCAAAACCTGCAGCAGAGGCTGGGGAGCAGACTGCTACAGCTGCTGGCAGAGCGTGGTGCCATGGCTGTGCCCAGGACACCGTGACCGTGTTTTCTGTGTGTGTGTGCCCTCCCTGCACACAGAACCAGCCCTTTGTCTGAACAACTCCTTTCTCCTTCTCTTTTCTTTCTCAAGTTTTCAGTTGGTGGCTGGGAAGCAGGGAGGGGAAAGGAGGAGGGAGAGAGGGGGGCAGCCTGCAAAGATGAAGCAGCTCATGAAAGGAAAGCTGCTGAATGGGCAGATTGTTTTATCTGGATGAGTTTTGTGTTCCTGACTCTGTTGCAAGGGAAGGTACAGTACAAACAGTATTCTGGCTCGCACACTCCTGCTCCAGCCAGGACATCGCTCTTTCTCCTCCTGCTGCTGCTCAAAAGCCCTGAGCGTGTGTTATCTCTTTTTTCCCCCTCCCCCTGAAGGTATCTGTTTGCTGCTGATGGCTTTTCTGTTTAGCGAGGGCCGTGTTTACTCTGTAAGAAATGTGAACTCGTCTGGAGGGTTCTGCAGCTTTGTGAGCCCCCGCAAAGTGGCATTTCCTATGGCCGCTGACTCCAAAAGGGTCCTTGTTCCCAGCCTGGAAAGAAACCTGGAGAGCTGAGGATAAAACATCTCAGTGAGCATCAGGAGGAAATGTGGAATCCCAGGCTGGGAGTGGGGATCCCAAATTACCCCTCGTTGGCCCAATCTTTCTCCTGCTTCTCTCTTTTTCCATCAGAAAACTTTAGGAAGAGCTGAGGCTCTGGTCAGCTGGTGCTTGCTTTGGTTGCCCATGTAATCCCAGGCTCCAACAGGAGCTGTGGTGATAGAGTTTGAAATGGAGAGGAGATGGCCTCTGTGTTATTAAAGGTCATCAGGCATCTGGTACAGGCTGAAGGGATTTTGTGCAAGCAAAAGAGCAAAAACCGTGCATAAAGTTTAAGGGAAGAAAAGAAGAGGAAAAATTTTAAAGGAAGAAAAGAAAAGGAAAAAAAATACGATGGTAAATTTAGTGCTTCAGGTTCAGCTTGGTAGGGAGGGACAGTAGGTGGGATGTGTGTGTCCAGGCAAAATAATCCTGATTAAATAAGTCCTGTGGATTCAGGGCCCTTGAAAAGAAAATTCCTCCTCAAATGCAACTGGTTTGGTTTTTTCTCATCCTGAACTGTGTCAGTGAGACTCTGAAACCCTCGTCAGTGGAGGGGGGATGGAATGGTGCTGCTGGCCTCTTCTGTGCTGAAACTGTAATTTAAGAATACGGGAAAATTTAGGGCTGCTGGAAGTTTTCTGGTGTTTCATCCGAGAATAAAATGCTAATGCATCCCCCCCAGTGAAAGGTAGGAAGCCAGTGAGCAGGACTCTCCTCAAACACAATGGCTCTATCTCGCTCTGTTATGCCACAAAGGAGTGGCTTGCTTAATCTCTGAAATTAATAGAGCAGAGAGGAAATGGCTCTTAAAGAGATGTGTGTCTGCTTCCTTCCTGTGCAGAGCGTGGGGAGCCTGGGGCGCCCAGGCAATGTCATTTCACATAACTAGAGGGCTCTTCTCATAAAGGACAATTACAGTAAGCCCAGCAAGGCTGGAATTTTTCACTTTTCAGGGTTTTTTTTTTTCCCCCTGCTAGGGTGGCGGGGATTTTTTGTTTAAACCCTGGAATATTATTTTGGTGGAAGATGATGGTGTGAGTGTTTGTCCCACATTTGCTTTCTCAAGAGATTTTTTTTTTTTTTTTTCTGGGAGGGGGTGGGGGGAAGGAGGGGGGGATGTCTGCCTGTTGTTTAGTGACACCAGAGAAACCAGCCTGCTGCTCCATTCCCTGCCACGCTTAGTACAGCAGTCTAAATGTGTTTTGAGCTCTTGTCCTAGGAGAATGTCAGTTCAACCAGAATTAACGGAGTGTATTCTAGTAGAACAGCTCCTTTTTCACACTGTGTTGGCCCTTTATAGCAGTGTGTTACTCTTGGTGTGAAGCCAAATTGACTGATAAGCAGTGCACTAGATTTTCCTGCACGTGGTCCAGGCTGTTTCACATCTCTACAAACATTTTTTAGCTTCAGGAAAAAGGCTTAGTGCTCACAAAACTAAACTCTACCTAGCCACTGTCACTTCAGAGGGAGGGAGAGAAAAACTGCCTTGCCAAGAAGCCTTCAGGATTTTTGAATGGCTTCAGGGAGGAAGATGAGGAGACCAGGAAGGGATGCCATGGGGACCTGGGTGCCGTGCTGCCTGCAGCCCATTTGATTTGGGAGCAGGGGGATGCTGCTCAGCACGCTTCAGGAAGTGACTTTAGTTGGGCAGATGATGCTTTGCTCTGCTTTCATTCCTTAACTTTTGTTAATAATTGATGTGTGATGCTGCACAGTAGAAATACACCTCCAACTCTGCATTTGAAATTGCTGTCTAGAGCGGCAGAACATCACCCAGCCATGTTGTGTGTCTTGTGCATTTATTAAAAAGCAGGGGGGTGTGGACTGTGTGGGTTTTGAGTCACAGTCATGGGGAATCTGTAATAAATGGCTATCTGTAAAGTGCAGGACAGTTTGTTCCCTCCTAGCAACATGATGTATTTTACATATGAACAATAGTAGGTTGCTTTGCAGAAAATGTGGTTTTGATATTTAGATTATCAGTGCTGCCACCCCTTGTCCCTCATTTATTATGGGACTCAATGCAGCAAAACTGCCAAGTTCGTGGTGCTTTTTCAGCTTTCATTCAGCCACATGATTTGTAATGACTGTGGTGAGCTGGGGAAAGGAGGAAGTTCAAATTTGGGCAGTTGTGCATCTATCTGCAGCTAACGAGGCATTTAATTTCTATGCAAATCTGATGCAGCTTTACCACAGCCCTGGCTGTAAGTTCAAGCATTCTGTAGTATTTTTCAGTCTTTCTCTGCACCTTTGCCACTGCTAAAGTTTTAGGCACCATCCGTTTTGGATTTTATTTATCCGAAAGATGAGGTGGGGAATTGGCTGCTGTCAGTGCTGCTCACCAGCGGTGTGGAAGGCTCAGCAACCTTTGGCTGCCTGACCCCACACTGCCCATCCTGCTCTAACCAGCTACTGGAAAGGGCCAATATTCAGTGGGGACTGTATTGCTGCAGTGTCCTTTTCCTTTTGATGCCTTTTCTGGAGCCCTGAGTAGCTACATCCATCTGTCCCAGCCATCACTTTAGTGCCCTGCACAAAATTCCCTTTCCAAGCATGACTAAAGCTTAACTTCAGAGTCCCTGCAGGCTCCTGGGGAGCAGAGAGCAGCTTTCCTCCTGGTTTCAGGCAGGTACCCAGCCCCAACCATTGTGACTTTGTCTATCTTGCAAGGAATTATTGTGCTCCACGCAATCCTGCCTGAGAACAGGAGGCAGCACAGCACAAGGTGGGATGGCTACAGTTTAAAATAGAAGATGGCATAATGAAGTTCTTAGGCTAAATGCCAGTGTAAAATTAGCGTTTAACTTCCCCCCTTAGAATTTGCCTGTTAATTAGGTATCACTGTCTATATTGGAGTCATTTTTAGAAGTTGTTACAGCAATATTAACATGACTGAAATACACTGCATGAAATTACATTATGCATCAAAGTTTTCTCCTGGTGGGGGCTTAGATCATCCAGCCCAGCTGGGAATGGTATTATTTTACTTGTTCTATTATAGACATCTAGACACATACAGAGCCCTCAGACTTTAAGGAATGTGTCTGCAAGGTAAAATAATAAGCATATACCAGACAGTCCACAGGATTAGAAGGCTATTTAAATGAGAAGAAAAACTGGGGGGCAGAGACGAGAAGGGAAGGAATTCTATGCCTTGTAACAATACCCTATTTCACCTTCCAGCTAGGACTTCTCAAACTGGATCAGGGCACTGAACTTTTTCTTCTGAACCGATCAACCTGTAAAGCCAGGTGTTAGCATCCCAGAGCAGGTTGGATAGAGGATTTTCTTTCTTGGGACTTTTTTTTTTTTTTAAATAAATCTTAATGCAGTGCCATTCATGTACTTTGATAGCAAGTTTCACCAACACGCAAAAAGTTTCACTTCTGGATGTTTTCCCCACAATAGATGTGTAGATGTGGCACTGAACTGGTGGTTTTGGGCTTCCCTCTGCTGCAGGACCTTTCTGAAATCCTGGAAAAGTCTGGGGTCCAGTGTGTGCAGGGCTGCCTGTTCTTGCAATGCCTCTCATTCCCAAGTAGTCACTGTCTTTCTTTGGGGGACCCCCAAGGTGTGGGGTCCCATCCAGCTGGCCTCTGCCCATTCATTTGCCCCAGCTGTTTCTTTTCTTCCTCCCAACCAGCGCAGAATTAGAGGGATGCAGGCTCTGGGGTCCTATGCCATGCACCACAGGAGTACCAGAAGGCAGGCAATTTGCATTTTAATAACTCCCTCATTATGTATTTGTCTGATCCTGTCAATATTTTGCATTTTTTAAACTTTGCTGACTGCAGACATTGTGGGCTATCAAGTCGATAATTAGATTGCCTTATTTTAAACACCTCACTTATAAATCAGAGCAGCCCGATTCTGTAGCTGTGTCTGGAGAGCAGCTGGCCTGAATGGGAAAGGCAAAAGATTTGAGGAGAGCATTGCACAGAGATTTGTTGGGAATGCCTTTGGGAACATACTTTAAATGGTGGCGGGGGGAGGGGGTCAATCCTATTTCAGAAATAAAAATTACAGAAATTAAACCTTCATCAGAGCACATAGCATCACCTTGCTATGAGTCAAAGTGAGTGTGGTTCTTCCCACGCCAAGTAGGAGTGTTGTGAACCTCACCTTCGTTTTATTCCACCTGCCTAACGGGGTGGGGTGTTTTGTTTCACCTAAAGCCTGAGCTAATGGCAGAAGCATTAAATGCAAATTGCACCTTGAGGACCCCCCCTTGAATCACACAGCACAGCTTGTACTGCCACTGATGCTGGGTTTATCTCAATTGTTGTCTAAGGCTTTGGAATTATAAATGTTTGTGTTAAACATATACTTTTCCTTGTAGTGCAGTTATTTGTGTTGCACGTGGGGTTTGAAAGAAGTCAAATACGGAGCTTGCAGAAACAATAAAATCTCTACTCATGTCTAGATGCACAGGTATTTGGAAAGTGAGGGTGAGTGCTGGTGTTGCTGTAAGAGATTTGGAGATCATTTCATCCTCAAAGGAGCAAGCTGTGAGTGGATACACAGAGAAATGCCCACTGAAATCAGCAGCAAAGCTTCCAGTTGTTTCACCAGCTCAGGTCCAGTTATAAAATTGAATACAGATTGTTCAGAGTGTAGAATATCCTTAAAGACAGATTTCAGAGAGGAAAAGCCCAAGTTCTGCTTTTATTTTGAAAAGTATTATTGAGGAGCACTGAGATACCCAAACAGAAATGTGTTTGATGCATGGGGCAGTGGAGAGCCTGGACCCCACGAGATCTGAGAATGTGGCACAATGGGTGCTGGGAGGACATCAGCACAAAGCAACCCCCAGGAACAGGTGAGCACAGACAAGGGCAAGGTTTGCTTCTTTAAATTTGCATCAGGAACAAAGGGAAAGCTGTGTGCAGATGCATTGGAGAGGGAACAAAAACATTATTAGAAGCTGCATTATTTTGCTTGCTGTAAATAGTTTTTTGTTCAGCATGGAAAGACAGCAGCTCTTCCTGGGGTTGTTTGCTTTTCTTGCGTGACTGCCTGATGGTTCAGCTTGTTAATGGACCAGGTTTCTATTAAAAGTGTTTGGTTGTTTGACAGCCATGTGCTTAAGAAGCCAGGAGCTTACTATGTGCTGGTGAAGGCTGCCAGTGTTTTCTTATACAGAGATATACATGTTTTTAAGGGGTAATAAAAATTCCTCCTGGTTCTTGGATTGCTCCTAGAGTTAGGCACAAATCATTAGAAAATAGTGGAAATGTACTTGAGGTTAATGCTCCTTCCTTCCCATTCAATCCATGAGCTTCTGCACATTTTAGGGGAAAAAGAAGTTTGGCCTCTTTCAGAAAACCCAAAACTAATGTGGGTCAGTGAGAGATCCAGACCATGGCAATGTGAGAGCCATCAGGGAATCCCATAACAGCTCTGTTTTGGACATGGAAATGGGCAGTCCTGAGGAGCCCACGGTTTTCAGAGTTGCTGTGCAAGAGCTGCCCAAGTTCCCCTCTTATCCCAGCCCCATCCTGAGGGTCACCCCAACACCCTGAGCCCTGGGAGTGAGGGCACTTAGTGACAGGAATCTCATCTTGCACAAGTGCTCGGTGAGGAAACCTGGTGCCAAAGCTCACCTTTCTTCCCAGGAATCCCATTTCCTTGGCAGAGGTGGGGAGTGGAGCCTGGCGAGCTCCTTCCCCACAGTGCAGTTCCATGTCCCACACCAGAAGGGCTGTGCTGTAAATGAGCAAAGTTTGTTTTCAGGGAGTTGCTCATGTTGACACTTCTGACTTACTGTCTGTCTTGTTACAGAGCAGATTTGTCTCACATAAACCAGGAAATGCTGTGTAAGGCAACATGCAGGAACTTCTGTAAATCAACAGCCTGCCCCAATGTCACCCCATTTCTCCCATGTGTTATTTTTGGTGTCTTGTTGCATACTAAGGAAAAGTACTTCAAATTCCAGAAGAAGGAGAATTTTATTTTTTTTTTCCCCACTGGAGGACTGATAAATTGTGGCGCATTTTTCCTTTAAACCTACACTTGACATTTATCTGTCCCTGTTCGTATGTAATGAATGGGGAAACAAAAGAGGGAAATTGTATTTCAGCTTTAGGTGCTCAGGAGGAAAAGAGAGGTAGTTTTACTAGGGAAAGACATGCTGTATCTGATGATAATTCCTTATTCTTTAAGCTGTCATTTACGCCTGGATAAAGTAAATATAAAATGGTGCCAGGTTAGAACAGTGCTATTTTAAATACACTGTCCAAACAATTGTGCAAAGAAACCAGGTGAAGGACTAATTCTGTGTTGGCTTTCTGATTAGATTCTGAAACAGAAGCAAAGTGAAAATGACTGTAAAAGGGAGAAATATAACAGCTGAAACCTCCTAAATAAATGTGTTTAATTATACTACACCTTTTTTGTGGATCAGCATCTCTCGTGTCTGTACAGAGCCCAAATAATATCAGTTCTTTAACAGTTTTTACACCAGTATCAGAAGGAGTAGAAAATAGGTGGAGTTTTTTTTCATTTTTGTTGATCTTACCAAATTCATGCAGTTAAAAATGTACAATACGTTTTCGATTTGAGTACAAATAGGTATGAAACAGGGTGTAAACCTTTTTCATTAAAAAAAAAAAAATCAGTGTGTTTGGCTTTCTATTAGTTGTTGGCTCCAGATCTGACTCAAATGTTTGTGTAAGAAAGGCTGCACTAAAAAGTGCAAGGTCAGGTCTTGGTGTGCTACCCAAACGTGTCATGGAGGGAAGAGGAAGAATTGCTGCCATGCATAAGGTTGGCATTTCCTACATCATGTCTGGTAAATGCAGACTGAAGTACAGGAAACCAGGGACAATTTCTTTGCAGTCTCTTCAAGCAGATATTCAGTAGGAAGTAAGTCGGTTTTGAAGAACTGGAGATGTCTTCCCCCACGGGGGTAGGATGAGGTGCACAGGTGAGGAACCAGGGGTGCTGGTGGGCACTAGGAGGGACACTGCTGAAAAATTGCTTCAGAAGAGAAGTAGACCCTCTTAGAGGAACTTGGGAATGAGAGGCTGGTGAAATGCATATTGATGGTGATGATGGATGCAGGAAATGCTGTCAAGGTCCTGGCAGAGCTTTGAGTAGGTACAGATGGAGGTGAGGGGTTGTAGCCATGGTAAGCCCTTGGAGGTACTCAAATTAGTCCATTTGAAGAAGCTTCATTTCCTTCTACAGAGCAGTACTGACAGCCTCAGTGCCACTGTGTACCTTCAGCCACGTGGTGGTGGCTCAGCTGTTTGGGAGAATTCATAGCTGTTGGTTCAGGTTTGCAGAGTTTGGTGAATGGTTGTGTGTGCTGCCCTCCAGCCAAGCCAGCCCCTCTCCTCCAACAGGACAGGGCACCCTGTGCCTGTGTCTGCTCCTGGCTCGAGCCCTTTTTGGAGGAAAGGCAGAATTCTCAGTAAATCACAGGATTCAGTGGCAGCTGTGATAAATTTATGTAGAAAAAGAGTTTTGCCTTCACTTTTAGACACTGGGAGAAGAGCATGTTCTCAAGCTTGAGAAGTTTTAGGGGAAGTAGTGTCATTTTGTGGGTAAACTGCAATGTCATAGCTAAAAAGCAGCAACAGGTTTGTCATCCTAAACTAGGTACACACAGTTTAAGTGCTCTGACCTTTCAAGAATGTGTTTGTTCAACTCCAGACATCATGTCTGTATTAGAAAATAGAAGGGTAATGAAGTGTTGATGTTCAAAAGCGTACAGTGAGTTTTCCTGTAATATTATTGTTTCTTTGTAAAGGCCAAGTCTTACAACTCACATTTCTCAGTTAAGGAGCCCTTACTAGGATAAGGACTATAACCCAGGATGTCAGCCTTGCTCTCTGGGTGGAGGGAAAGCCTCTACTCATTTGAAAATTTAAGTCCTTTAAGAAGGGGTCAGAAAAAAAATCAAAGTACCTGCAGGGTTTATTTGGTTTTCTCCTAGCCCTGGTACTGTTTCCTCAGTTGTCACCTCCCAGACAAAGCCATACCTGTGGTAGAGCAGAGGAAGCCAATGAACACTTTTGCAAAGTCCATTAGTGTTTAAAGAGTTCTAGTAAGAGAATGTTTGATCACACGTAGTATTGGCAGAGAAGATAAGTGAAATGAGGAGTCTGTTTGTGAGGAACTCACAAGGTCTAGGGTTTTCTGAAGGTTTTCAGGTTATCTTGTCCCTTTGAAATTAAATTGCAGTGAGCCAAGTGTCCAGGCTCATCTGCAAGGCTTAGCTAAGACACTTAATGAAAAAAAAAAAAATAGTTCCTTTACATAATTCCCTTCCTTTCACCATTAACAGGATATATGGAATTCCATCAGTACTTCTCTGTAAATCAAGATATTGGAGGCTGTTGTCTCCATGTGCAGCTCCAGCTCAGTGTGCAAAGCATTTCATATTCAAAGCTTCAAGGGTCAAACATCTGATTAATGCTCCCATTCCACCAATGAGTATTTTCTCTCTTTGTGATATCCCTGTAGTTTTGAAGTGCCTTATGCTGATGACTCTAAAAGCATTTCCTATGCACTCAGAGTTGACCCAGCTGCTGCCAGCTGCGTGTTGATGCTGCACCCATTGCAAAATTTCCAAAAGGGAATAAAGGAGGGAGTTCCAGCCACCCAGGAGGCTTCCCTGAGATAGCCCCACTACAGCCAGCTATAAGTTTCAAGCTCTTTTCCCTCCACTGCAGTTCATCTCCCCAGAGTTTTGCAAAGAGACCAGGACCACAGAAAGTATTCCCAAGTGGAGCAGCCTGCTTCACCCTGTGTATTCCAAACTGCCTCCTCTGTTGTGACAGATAACTGCAGTCTGGCTCCACAGTCTGTATCAGGGATTGGTAACCCTCCAGGATGGTACTTGGCACTCAAGAGCTAACACATGTTTTTGTTACATGAGCATGAGTCTAATAAAATGGCTCACTGGTTTAATATGCCCCTTTGTAAAAACAAGGCGCAGTTGGATTTAGAAATTGTGATGATTTGGCAAGTTCAATTATTAACTTCTCTCGCAGGGTTAAGCTTTGACCAGAAATTTGCCATGAACCCATGGGCACATCCTGCTAGGAAACAACATGCAGAAATCCTTTGCTGTCCTACTTGATTTATCTGCACAGTGCAAACTCAGAGTGTAGAGCTGTATTTTCCCCTGAGGAAGTCACAGCAAGCTCCATCACCACTCCAGAGTAGAATGTGCTGAGGTTTTATTGTTTTTGTGCTTGAAAATGGTTCTGCTCTGCTCGAGACAATGCATCTTAGGAAACTGTAGCAGGTCCTGAACTGGTCTTTTTTATACTCTGCTTTCACCATGTTTTGGGAGAAAGGTTGGAATGTAGTGAAGAGCCTGAGCTATGTCAGCTATGCAGTGTCCTGTGGGATTGTTTGTGAACACAGCAGCTAAAGATAGGAGTGCACCACAGAGATGCTAAAAATACTGCCCAACTCTACGGTGGTTGTTTAGCATTTGGAGCGCTATAGTTGGCCTGACACAGACAAAGGGAAGATGCAGTTTTGCAATTTGAATATGCAAATGAAGTCCTGAT
The DNA here is from genome assembly GCA_013398615.1 of Brachypodius melanocephalos. Taxonomy (NCBI): domain Eukaryota; kingdom Metazoa; phylum Chordata; class Aves; order Passeriformes; family Pycnonotidae; genus Brachypodius; species Brachypodius melanocephalos. The sequence goes on from VZSR01002045.1 coordinate 3,835,422, forward strand.
CTTGCAAATGTGCAATCATATGCTCAACTCTAAAAAGACCACTTGTATTCCTGAAGTTAAGCGTTGGCACGATTAAGAGTTTAATCAGTCAGATACAGTGTCATCAGAAGTTAGTGTGATTGCATGGCAATGCAGAGACTTTGCTTCAAAAAACAGCCAAAAAAAAAGTCACGTTCTGTGATTAAGATCAGATCTTTACATTCCACATGTTGATACTTGGAATTGTGTTGTCTTATAAATCATCTCTTATTAACGCAGTAGGCTGCAAACAGTTTCTTCTTTACATTTATATGCATGATTTAGTAAACAGTATTTTAATATCAGTGGGAACACATGCTATGCTTCATGGCTTTCAACCGTGTGACCTTTCAAGGCAGAACAAAAGCTTGGAAATTAGAGTTTACATAAAACTGAGAAGTGTAGAAAGCTTAAAAGGCTGTGTAATTCACTTCTGCAGCGAGAACACCATTTTCTCTAACACTGTTTGCATAAGTCAGCATTTATGTTGTCAATTTGCAGTGATGAATGTGTGATTAACATTGCTTCTAGGACAGAGGAGAGCTGGTATCTATAACAAGTCAAGAGGTTCTCTGGTTAAAACCCAAGTAACTTGGGCATTGCATATTCTGGCAGAGAATTTATCCAACTCCTGTGTATTTTTAATTCACTCCTTTGGTTAGGAGGAAGGAGCAAAGAGTGAAATGTCATCCCTGATGAAGTCAGCATCCCAAAATATTTATAGATTCTTAGAATCATTTAGGTTGAAAAAGACCTAAGATCATCAAGTCCAACCAATTCATTTAACTGAGGCCAAGATTTCAGCGGCTTTATAGAGAACAAGGGCTTCAGGACTGGAATCTGTGTTTGGTATAGGGTTTATAGTACCACTGGCATGCAGAATCCCTTTAAAGATCCCTGGGTAAATTCAAGAGCCGTGTTCAAAAATCAGGTATTAGGAGCAAGAGCTGAATGCTGAGCTGGTCATCTCCCTGCTGCAGGAGGAAAGGTGTGTACAAACAGCATTTATCCAATGAATTGTGTTCATATTCCAGCTGATGTACACTGAGAATAGCAGGGGTGCTGGGTTGGTAAAGATGAAAGTGGTAGGATAACATGAAGTAGTCAGAAACAAATTAAATATTCATTCCTCTGCCTTACAAAAGATTTCTGCTTCTGGCTGTTTGTTAGACAGATTTCTCTTTACACCCACTTTCTGTGGGACACACTAGATTGATTATCTTTTTTCTCTAAATGAGGCTTGGTTTTTTAGATCTGTATTAATCAATATCCTGTTTATTGTTTCATTTTCTGAAAGACAGAGAACATCAAAGGAGCAGGAGAGGAGCAGTTCAGGATGTTTCTTTCTTTGCCAACTTGTTCCATCCTTCTTAAGAGCTGTGCTTCAGTTTCTGATACCACTTAGGAGAAACCTCAGACTGCTCTTTTGCATGTTTTGTCCTGCCCAAGCCTAGAGGAGAGCTCTAGATTCAGTAATAGGTAATTGTGCAGTGCAGGCAGTCAGCAGAAAGGCACTGGGCTGGCAGATGTGAGGGTGCTGCTGTCAGCCTTTGGGGCAGCCACACACACGAGGCTGGAGCAGTTACTCTTTGGAGGAGCAGAGTGTGAGTACTTCAGCCTTTGGAATAAAAATGCCCTTTTATCAGACTGCAATCCCATTGTTTCTTACTGTTCAGTGAATTTGAAAGCTTTTTGTCCCTAGGTTTGACCTAATTGGAGGCTCTGCCTCTGGGCTATTAATTCCCCAACCATACCTTTTGAGAGAATGGCACCTGTAGTTTGGTAAAACCACAGGACTAAGTGTTCTGAGATATTAAAAGTATAATACAATATGTAGCAGAAAAGAAGTGTCAGACTGGGTTTTATCTGGTTATCTAGTAAATGGAAAGCCTACTTCATAATTTAGGAACACGTACATCCTGTTTCTTCTGCTTGTGGTCATTGCATAACTGTGCCAGTGTTAGGGGCTGGAAAAGAACAGAGAAAAGGATCTTACAAATCCTGGGAGACCCAAGTAGCAAAAACATCACTTTTTGCTCAGTGGAGAGGATGTGCAATTCTCCAGCCTAGACATTGCTGTGAGAAATTAATGTAGTCTACAAAATTACTGCAAAGTGTTCCGTAGGACTTTGAAATTAATGGACTATAAAAAAAGATATAAAACAATACTGCTGGTATTAAAACTGAGGTAAGATGAGGTAATACTGGTGGAAAGGCATTGACTCTTAAGATTGATCTTGATTTACAGCCAGATATGAAAGAAATGCTCTTGTACTACAGCTCAAAACCAAGAGGCAGAGAACTTGTTCTGTCTTCAGCTGTCTAGTTAATAACACTTGTCATTAAATGGAACGTGGAAGTTACAGCCAAACAATCTGCGTGACGTGATTGCTGTGAGTCCTCAGATGACTAATTACAAGGCATCTGCACAGAGATCTCCTGCTAGCAGCACAGCACAGGAGCAGGCAGCACTCCTGCTCTTCCAGATCCATTTGTCAACGGCAGTTTTTCTCCTGGAAAAATTTCCATTTTCACAGTGCCATTAATACCAAAAGCAGATGAATTGCTAAGGAAAGACAAGATGGGAAGGCTCTGAACATTTGTTTTGATAGGGCAGATCTCTGTTGGTGCCTACTGAATGAGTCTGGTAATTCTGTCTGACCTGAAAGGTATCAAAGCTGCTGATTTTCCCCCCCGCCCCTTTTTTTTTTATTTCTTTATTGTGAATGCTACTTGGCCTCTTGCATGCATCTTGTTTGTGTAGGATGGAAAAATAGGTATATATTTCTATGAGCATGATGAATAGAAGGAAATCCACCCTGTGAATTTTCCCTATTCACAATCCTTTCTCTACCACCACACCTCATTACAAACAGATCTGCCACCTTTGCAGCCTACAAGTATCCAACAGACCCCAAAGTAGAGTTTATTCTGGGACTCCTTACCTGAAGAATTGGGGAACTGCAATTTTTAAGCACACTAGTGCATGCCTCTGGTAGCTTGGAACTGCACTGTGATCTCTTTCCTGACCCTGTAAAATGACAACTTAATGTCCATCCATGCTCAAATTGCTTGAAATCAGAAGGGTTGAACAGCCCAAAGTAGTAGAAAGAATGTGATTTTAGCTTATGTTTAATCTTAGTGTGGAGAAAGTGAGTGGTAGTTTAATTGCCTGAGCCTCCTTGAGTTCTCCTTGTAGCCTGAGATATGACTTTGATAAAATGTAGTTTATGTTTCTCGTAGTCAGGTACTGCTTTGGCTGCTCACTAGTCAGCAGGAGGCATTTTTTCCCGGATTCAGGTATATAATGTGAGTGTCTGTTACCAAACTGCAGCCAGCATGCACAAACAGAAACCTCCAGATGTGCTAAATGCACTTAGTGCAGTGCCAGGTCCTGCTGTACTGGAGTGGGATGGTTGCCCAGGAGCATTTGGGGTTTGCTGTTCATGTGCAAGGCAGCCTGCTACCCAAAGCAGAGGGTCTGCAGGTAACTGCTGCTATTTAAAAGGCAATATTACATATAAGATCCACTTTCCAGCCTTTAATCACGTAGGCACATTCTCACTTCTTTTTCACCAACTGTCCCTAAATATTAGCAGAACACTAAAAATCTATCTGGAGTGTGGATAAATGAACAACAGAAAGCCCAAAACTTTCCAAACTGTGAATTTAAGGCAGGGGAGAAAAAAAATAGTGAATTTTTCTTGTTTTATATGGAAAATTGCCAGCTCTGTTTTCTCATTGCATGACTGTTTTTGTCAGAACAGATAGAAACATTTTAGGCTGATGGGCAGATAGGTCTCGCTGAAGCTTGTTGAAGCCACAGAGGCTGAAGTCTTGATCGCTGAATGCTGCAAACGGTTTGCCTCTGGCAATTACATCCTTCCAGTTTTGGCAGTGTCTAGTGCTTGAAAGAGACAGAGACTGATAGATTCTCTGGTCAGTTCAGTTAAGCAAACCTTAGACTCAGGTTTTATACTTTGCAGAGGGAACAGTTTGCAATACGCCTTGAGAAAATACTGGGGGGAAAAAACTACTTCTGTTTATCTCATGCTTCTGCTTTATGCAGTCCTTCCACCAAAGATTAAACGTGCTCTGTCTGTCAAAATAATTCAGATATGCCAGATCTTAGCAGCCTGTTGGTGACCTGGATTCCCCAGGTGTCTTGCTCTGAAAGGCTTTGTGCAAAGCTGCCACCACATTAGCAAATCCCAGGATCTCTGGTGAGGCTGTTGTCTTCCCCACCTGCCCCATCTCCTTTTACAATAATTTCTTTTCCTCAGTCAGACAAACAGAAAAGCCAAAATCTTGGATTTCCCGAGGGTGTTGAGACTCTTAGTGAAAGAATGTTATCTGACTGGCATTCTGGATACCCCAGTCATGGATCCATAAACTTCAATTTATTAAATCAGGAGAGTCTCTGGGGCAGGGGCAGCTGCTGGGGGAGGATGTGTATGGCAGCATCCCACTGGTGTCAGTCTCCCTTGCAGAGGCTGTGTAGGTGTGGGAATCGCTGCTGTAGGTTGGGTCTGTCCATGGCAGTGAGCAGCGTGGGATGGTGCAGATCAATAATCAGCACCCTGCGGTTGTTGTAAATCAAGGCTTGACTCTCTGACAGGCTGCAGGCACAGGGAAGAGGCACTGAAATACCTTGACTAATGTTTTTCCTCTCTCATTTCTGCAGTATGTTGGCCTAAATAGGGATCTCTGGTTAGAGGTGGCTTGTTTCTGGTAGAGGGGTCAGTTGTGAGGCTGGAGAAACACAGGCTCTCCAGTACAGGATGCATTACTCCATCCCAGGTTTCCTCTTGCAGGTGAAGGAAGGCATAAGTTCCAGGTGGAGAATTCACAGGGGCTGCAGGAGGGCTCACAGGGAGAGCTGGAGTAGCAGCTGAGGACAGCTGATGTGTCACAAGAAAAAAAAAGCTGAGTGCTGGCAAAGCAGGGAGCCAATCCAGAGGTGCCCGTGTGTGTGTGGTTGGTTATTAAAATCCAGTGGAACCATCACAGTATGTATTTATGAACAATTTGATCACTCTGCTTCAGTTTTTTCCACTTCCTGCCTTCCTTTCTCCCTTCATGGAGGAATAGGAAGTTCCTCAAGGCCAAGTTTGGAAGGACCTGATGCCCAAGGTCACCACGGCTGCCCCAGCAAGCCCAGCTTGAGGAAGGCACAGCCAAGGACTGGCTTCTCCTGCCAAGGCTGCCTGTCCCTCCTTGCACAAGAGAAGCCTGTGGAGTGCTGTGCCCACATGGAGGGAATCAGTTTGGTGCAGGGAGGGAGCGTGTGACAAATTAGCTGTTTTGAACCACAGCTGTGCAGCTTCTGTGGACAGAGCAGCGTAAACAGTTATTATTTATTCTGGTTGTGCTGCCATGTCGAGCCAGCAGCGCTGCTCCTGCGTGACTCAGGTGTTTCCCAGAAAGACAGCCTGCTGCTTTGGAGAGGACAGGAGTGCTGGGATCACTGCTAAAAGCAAACCTGAGATAATGGAGAACTCATAATCAGATATTCCCTGAATCGGAGAGCTGCCTTTGTTTCCCAGGTATTCCCAAACAGAAGTTAGCCTGTGCATGCCAGTGCATTTTAATGCATTTTGACAATGTCACAAGAGCCCCTTTGTTACTTGTCTGCTTCGTCCTTGCTTGCACATCTGAATGAAGCTTTCCCATCCTGAGCCATAGGCAGCCTCCAGCCAGCCTAGGAGACTCTGTGTGTGTGATGCATTTCTAAAATATTTCCATTCACTTCTCAGGTTTTCAAATTGAAACAGAGCTGCCCAATATACTAATCAGCAGAGAAAGGGGAAGAACATGCTTTGGTGTTCTTCTCTTTTCTGTTGGTTTTGTCAAATTGTGTAAAAAAGGAAGAGGAGAAAGAGTTGGAATAAACCGGATCCTTCCTGGGGAATCTGGAACCAGAGGAAGAAAGTGGAAAATAAAAATATTTTGGGAAAGAAGAGTCTAGAAAAGCATAGGTAGGCTTCAAAGAGATAGTCTTGCAATGTCTAGGAGTACTGGATGAATGTTCTGCACCTCCTGGTCCTAAAAGTTGTAGTGCCTTATTGATGCTCTCCTGCCACCACTGTGGTTGGAATGTCTGAGCCAGGCAGGGTCCCAGGAACACAAAACTGTGACACTGTCCCCTGCACTGGTCAGGGCTGCCACAGCAGCATGTGCATGGAGAGCAGTGGCTGGGAGCTGGAGCTCCTCACAGCCAGCACCAGCCCAGAGCGTGATGTGTGGGAGTAACAACCACTGAGGTGTCAGTGGGGAGCACTGAAAACCTCTCAGCCAGAGCAAGGAGGGATTGCTCTTTATAATGGAAACTTCATACTTAAGTGCCTGGTGACTATAGTCTATTTTTTACACTGGTGATGTGCTTGAAGCAGAAGGATGATGGCACCCAAGTGCCCCTTTTAAGCAAAATTATTCTATGATTTGTTTAGTTGCTTTAAGGAGCGTATCTTTCTCTCTCAAGTTTGGGGCTGTAGTCAAATCTATCTTAAGCAAAAGCAATGTTACTAAATTCTGTGGAGTTACACCTGCCTGCACTGGGAGAAATTGGTCTTCTGGATTTTATGGTGCTTGTGCAAATACTCACCCTGGGAAACAGGAATCTTGCTTTTCAAGAGAACATGACACCCAGCTAATTTCACTGCCTCTCTTACAGCAAATCTTCTCGGGAGGGCTAAGCAACAGCATCCTATTTAAAAATCCTGTCCCAGATTTGGAATACCTGTGCCATCGGAAAGCTATGCCCTTATTTCATATCTTTATATCTAGTAACAGTCTAGGGAAATGAAGTTTTGTTTTCCCATCACATTTATTCCCCAGTGCAACAGTTAAAAACCCTATTTTTCAGGGTGTTTAGAAAGCCCACATTTTTCCCTGGTAACTCAGAGCAGAGGAATGTCCTATGGCAGAGGAAGAGCTGGCAAGGACATGCATACCAGCATGTCAGCTGGCCAAGGGTGGGAGATCCCCCACCACTTCCTGCCTGAAGGTTCCCAGGGTGCAACCTGAGAGCACACTCTGTTTGTTTTGGATGTGTGAAGCCCCTGTAAATACTCTCTATGCATGTCTGAGTTTTAAATATATGTAGTTATGTTCTACCAACATGTTTCAGCCTACACAGGGCAACATCTGTTGAGACATGCAACTCTGGCTTAGTTTTAGCAGAGAAAATGAAGGAAAACAATTTCATCCATCATTAGACAAACGCTGGGGAGAAGATTTAGGCCTGGTTCCATGTCCTAAAGCTAAGCAAATTTTGGTCTCATCAGCAGATGTCTGATGGTGCAGCAGTGTCTGACACTGCTGTCTCTCACAGAGCAGCAATCCTGGCCCAGCACAGGCACTACTGCCCAAAGAGGCTCTCAGGTAATCAGACAATGTGCACTGGAAGCAGCTCCCCTCAGTTCTCCCCAGCTGTGGGTTTTGAGCACAGCCCATGTTTAAGCAGTTATGGCTGGAGATCACCGGAGACAAGCACTAATAACTCTGTAAGGGACAATCTTGGGGAGTAAAGGGAAAACACCTGTGTGAAAAGGGAAAATACCTGTGTGAAAAGGTCTCTGCCACAATGCCAAAGCTGCTGTGTCTGGTGATGGAGGGTGGATGAAAAAAAAGCTGCTCAGCAGCTCGTCGTAGTCTGCAGACCTGCCACGATGATCATGGGCAACCAGCTTGTGTTGTCTCACTCTTCCAAAAGTCTCTGTAAACTGGATGCCAGCCTGGCAATGTGTGATACTAACCCCAAACTGCATCTACACCCTCAGCAGCTGTAGGCACAAATCTGCCCTTGTCCCTCTGCCCACCAAGTTAGAAATAAGTGATGAGAGGGGTACTGGTGTGAGAGCAGCTGAGTGAGCCACCAGGCAGCCCTGCATGTTCCCAGCCATACACGTTTGTGGGGGATTGCCTGAGGATGAGCTGAATTTAGGGGTGGGCACCAGCTGTTTGCACAGTGCAGAAGGAGCTGCATGTGGTGTGCCCACCCTGGGCCCTTCACACACCCTGCTATGCCACTGCTGTCTGAGAGCACCAAAATGCTGCCGTTGTGCAGTGAATGAGGCATAACTGTGATGTGTTTAAAAATTTGTGTAAAATTTAGAAGTTCGTCATGTGCAGCGTAGTCCTAAAGTGGATCTGGTTATGCTGGGGGCACTTTTCTGGTGATATGAGCTTTTATTAGATAGGATTTTTTTTATAGCATGACGGGAAGCACTTGGACTTGTAGTCCAGAGCTGGGAGAGGCTTTACTGGGAGCTGGCTAAAAGGAACCAACCTTCTTTCATTTTCCCATTGCTGATCAGATACTTTTCTATATACTGCTTCCCTCTATTCATAAACAGGGTCATAATGCTTATTTCCCTTAACTTGAAGCAGCAATGTTAAGGTCTGATTAATCCTGTGACACACAGGTCATGCTTGTTAAAATTGAAAGCCATAGATGATTTTATGTGGAAGAGATTGCCATATGCTGAAATAGAATGAGAAGCATTGTTTTCAGTTTCAGTTTCTTTATATATAGAAGGCAGGTTCCTTTTCCCTAAGATTTGTGAATTTACAACTGTATCATTTCTTGTAGGTCAAGATATTTATATAATTGTGTTTTGAAAACATGTCCATTTTTATGAATGAGTGGCAGTTCTTCAAAAGAATGAAGCTCACAATGCCTTAGACCTAGAAGAATAAACAAAAATTAAGAAGTCTAGCTGTTACTTACTCTTTCTGGAATTTAAAACATTTGTGATTAGGAAGTTTGAAGGTCTGTTTAGATAGATAGCTGAGAATTTGTTTTGTTTTGGTTTGTTTAGAAAGTATGCTAGTTATTTCAGATGTTTGGCCTATAAAGAATGTAAAACAATTTAATTGTCTCAGGTCTGAATTTAATCCGAGTCACTGGCAGAAGGTTACTAAATTCAATCCAGGGTTTCATTCAGATTTGCCATTTAGACCTAAAAAATGTTGCCATAAAAATATTGGCATGTTTGTTATGCAGGGAATATAATGTCTTAATTGAAATGCAACCAGAAACTATTTTAAAAACTTCTATTACAGTTCACATGACAGACAGTATTTTGTAGCTTTAACATCTGTTTTAAAGCCAACTCCTGAGATTTAGCCTTTGTCTGACTATAACTCTTTTGATTTCGGTGAAGTTGCACACATTTAAATCCTGATTGAATTTGTCTCACATGATTGGGTTTTTAATTGTATGATTTAATTTTCTTTATCTCCAACTCAATGTTGTAGTGTGGAGCTTTAGCTCATGTCAGAATAGGGTCAATAATGGATCCTTTCTTCTTCCTTTTGTATTTCCACAGTTACAGGGATCCATCAAAAGAAAACTGGAAGATGACAGCTCTCCTGCCTCCAGTGGTGTGCCTGATGTCGCTTTCCCAAATGACAGTAAAAGACTTTGTCTCGACGATGTAAACCTTGCCATGGGTCAGGGTGCCAACCCCAGTATGGCATGTCCAGAAATGCAAAGTTCTCCATTCTCCACCGGTCACAGCACTTCTTCCCTGGGAGTCACAGGGCACCCAGTGCTCCTGGAAAACAATCACATGAACGGTGGTGGCATTGGCTCCCCGTTCTCGGTGCCACCCAACACAGAAATAAATCAGAAGGGGTCAATAGGGGGGCAAGCCAACAACATTGTCCATTATGATGAGAAAGGAAACAGCTTACAGTCTGTGGACCAAGAGCTGCAAGATCTATTGGAAGAGCTGACCAAAATGCCTGATCCTTCTCCCAATGACCTGGATCTGGAGAAGATTTTGTGCAGCAAGGCTGAAGATCCACTTGGTCTGAGTCATTCCCAACCAAACATAAGTACCACTCCAAAGTCCTCCCCACAGACTTCCCACCTGGAGAACCACGTTGCTAACAAAGATTTTTCTCCAGGCTGCAATCCAAGCAGTGGAGGATCCCCTCAGATGAGACCATCATCTGCCGGAGCCAACTTCCAAGTTCCTCCCTCGAACAAACCTGCTGCATCACCCATCTCTACAGCAGCTCAGAACAAAAACCAGCCACCACCGATGCTCCCAGTGCCCTTGCCCAACATGCCTGGCTCCAACTGGCACGCTCAGCAGCTAAAGCAGCTGGCAGCCAGCAAGCAGGTATCTGGTACCAAGCAACAAGTACAGGCTCCCAGCTGGCCAACTATGTCTCCTCCTGGTCTCTCTCCACCTTACAGGGCAGGATCCTCCCCACACCATCAACCTTTCAGTCCCCAAAATGTTATGGTGTCTGGCATGCCTGCAAATAATTTACCAGGAAACAACATTCAGAGTCCTCAAAACACTCTGCTCTCAAGCATGACTTCCAGCAGCACCCCATCCAATGGCCCTTCTCCCCCTTATGGCTCTGAGAAGCTCTCCAGCCCAGCTCTGAGCCAGCAGCCCTTCAGCCCTCAGAGCTCCATGCTGCCTGCTCTGACAGCAGCCAGCTTGCCAGCCAGCAGCATTAAAAGCCCACAGAACAACTTGGTTGCCAGCATGGCCTCCACAAATACTGGACCTTCTCCACCGTACAGGCCAGAAAAGCTGTCAAGCCCTGCCCTGCATCAGCAGCCCTTCAGTCCTCAAGGTACATTAATCTCCAACATCACTCCCACCAGCAACCCCACAAGTATGCAGAACTCGCTTTTTAAATCAATGACTACAAACCAGACCAAAAATATGAACATAATTATGCAACAGCCATCCGGTAGCTTACAGCCAGGTCTGGTGAATGAGAGCCCTGTCAGCCAAGACCAGTTTTCTTTCAACAACACCAAACCGCTGTCTCACTTTGCCTCAGAGTCAGCTACTCAGAAAATGTCCCCTCTGACAGCAGGACAAGGACAGCAGTCCCTCATTCACTATCTGCAGCAGCAGCAGCAGTCTCCAGCCACGCAGCAGCCCCAGCAGACCAACAGCAGCCAGTTTCTCCAGCAGCAGTTCCGACAGCTGATGCAGCCACATCGGATGCAGAGACAGATGCAGGCTGCCACGCTGCCCTCTCAAAGCAGACAGGTGAGAGCCTCTCTTCTGTCTTACATGGCTTATGTGGAAATACCGAGTCATTTTTCTCATTTTTGCTTTTCCATTTGTGTTTCAAATGCGGCGTCGCTAATTTCTGAGGTGTGCACAGTGCATGCGTGGACAAGGCAGTAACAACCTCTGGTGTGATCAGAGTAAATTTATTTATTTCTTCAACTAAAAATGTACTGAAATTCCACTGTGCATTGCCTGGTTTAGCCTGGTGGAGGACTTTGTGCTATTTTAAAATAATTTTTTTACATGTATAGGTGATATTCTCTTTCAGCTTATATTACAAGCTCCAGAGATAGTCTCCTTGCATGTTTCATGTTATCCTTTCAGAGGGAATATCTTCTTTTTATCTTAGTGCCCTTCAACAAATCCGTCTCTTTGTAATGCTTCTGAGGTTAGAAAAGATCAGGTGGGGTGAGAAGTGAAGTTAAAATGTGTCCTTCATGGACAGCAGGTCAAACAGTGCAGCTCCTGCATAGTAAAGAGGCAGACTCGAAATACCTGTTAGGAGCATTTGCCAGAAGCCATTCCCTGCTTTGGACGAGGGCCATTCCCCACCCATGGGGATACCAATCGAGCTGGTAAAGGCAAAAATGCAGCTGGCAAAAGTGAAGCACGGCCCTGGTTTCTGTCGAGCGACCTTCTCCCTGGAGCTCAGTGAGAGCTGTGAATCTGCTGCTAGCCCAGATCGGAGAGGTGGACTGTGAACAGAGTCCTGGGAGCGGGGAAGGGCTCAGGGCTGGGTCTGAGAGCAGCCTGGCTGTGAGGAATAAACGTCTTTTTGTTCAGAAGAATAGCTGGAAACACTAAATCTCACCGTCAAACCAAGGGCTTTGTTAGGCTGAACCAACACTTTGTGAGCAGACTCCTCCAAGGTGCTTAGCTGTGCACACAGGCGCTCCATCAGCACCTTGGGAAGGACTCAGAGAGAATGAGAGAGACGCTTCTCTCTCAGCAAAGCACAGACTGATCGCTGAAATTCTACTGGGATCTGCTTGAGAGCTGGAGTGTGAAATGCACTCCAGAGCCAGGTCTGCTTTGCTCTTCTTCCCTGCAAAGTGGCTGGTTCTTAAGGAGGGGGATTTCATTAATCCTGGTGTAACTAACTATCATAATGTCCCGTGATAGCAATGAGAAATAGGGGATTGTTACTAAATATCAGCTTCTGGTAGAGAAAGAGAATCTTGCTGGCTTGGGATCCAGGCTTGTGGATAGACATAGGATTGAAAGGGAACAAAGTGCAGCACTTCCACGAATTGCTGCCCACCAGGTGTTTTACTCTAGAGGCAGGTGTGGGTGAAGAACACATTCATGGTGTTTTCTTGCATCTTGGATCAGGACTAATAAGTTGTTAACCACAGTGACGTGATCACTTTTGATCATACGTCCGTAAGCTTTGGAGTTTTGGTTGGGATTTTTTTGGCTTCACCACCGAGTCTGTGAAGTTGGAACGTCCTTGTTGGATTCCTGAGGTTTCTATGCCCCAGTTTTCCTTGCTTTGCGTTTTAGTCTTATACCTCTGAACCCCTTGCACCACTGATTAGACATTAAAAAAAATCCTTAGGTGAGTCTGTCTAATTGGCTGAAATATTCCTCCTTCGAGCAACTTTCCTGGTGCTCTGCCTGTTCTGCATTTTCAGCTGATTCTCACTGTCAGAGTTATAATCTTGCTGCTATCAGTAAAGATCAAGGACAGTTAAGACAATGATTACAGGTGATGAGCATTTTACATTTTCAGACTAGTTAGGTAAGCTTATGGTGCCTCCCTCGTTTTACAGGGAAGACTTATTATAATAATTACACACCAGATGACAGTGCTTCAGTTTTACAGTCTGCTGAGCTCCTGAAGAAAGATGGTGGATGTTAAGGAGTGAAGCATTTCTGTAAGGTTTTGATAACTTTACTGCAAATCTCATAGAAGAAAATGGATCCAGAGTGCTGAATTAAAGGAAAGATTACATAGGAAGATTATTCCGTGCAGGAATCCTTGAGTCTGAAATCCCTACAACGTGTCTTGGAATCTAGCATGGAGAGCTGTTACTTGCCTGCAGTAGATTTCTTATTTATACTGAGAGATTGGTACTGAATTTTGGACCCTACCTGCTCTGTACCAGTTTTACTCCATTAGAGTGAAGTAGCCCCGGTGAGTGTGGTTTTGATTTCCAGCAGTGTGTCCCGAGCTGAATTTGAGCTTTGCAGAATTTCAGTGCCAATTCCCTCCTGAGGCAGGTGATGAATAGAACTTTTCAAGCATAGAGCAGTTGTTTCATTAAAAGGCACAGTGTTAAAAATTCAGAAGCCAGGGGAGACAACTTGTGCATCTCAAAAATTAGTAAATTTCTGTTGGAAAACTGCCTTTTTTTAGCCTCATTCAAAGAAATTTGCTCAGAGAAAAAAATAACAGCATTCCCTGAAATGTTGTTCAGTGTTAAAAGTTATTCCATTACTGTGTGTGTGCGTTTGCAAATGTGACTAAAATTTATAAAAAGAAGGCATAGTTCTCTCTTCTTTGGAGCAAGAGGTGCAGCTTTGTGCCGAAGAAGAATGTGGATGGTGGCCAGTTGGAGGGAGAACAATAAACCATGAAATTTGATCCTTGTAGCAGGCACAGCAACACGGGGAAGAGAGCAGCAGCCGCAGAGCAGGAGCGAGCGTTCTGCTGTTGTTTCGGGGTGTTATTAAAGCAAACTCTCCACATTCCAAAAGCGGGGTCACCGCTGCTGCCTCGCAGCTCTGCCATCTCAGAGTCAGTGATGGATCATCATCTACAGCCAGTGATGGATCTGTTGAGTGTCGTAATCACTCCGTGTCCCACATCTGGACAGCTGCTGGATCTGATGGGGCCGATCTGCCCCCATCTGAAGCTCGATGTCTTTATTGTTGAGAGTGGCTGGGTATTGATGGAGGCGCTGGCAGTTTGCATTGTGTGACAGCAGAGCCTGGCGGGGATAACGCTGCTCCCTGACCACGGGCAGGTTTGCATTTGATTCCTCTAGGGCTGGCAGTGAAATCGTACCCAAAAGGTCTGGGCTCGTAAATATAAAGATGGTAGTAAATGCCAGAGTCAAAGGCAGTCTCCAGAACTATCCCACACTGTTTTCAGTGGGGTAAAGCTTCACCTCTTGACATTATTGGCTGTTTCTGGGAGCACGGAAAGCTGCATTTGCCCAGGCAGGTTGAATAGTTGGGCATCTCCCTGATTTTCATGTCTAAATAGAGTTTGTACTTGCAGATTTCCTATTCTGGAATGTCAGATACACTGGGCCCAATTGTGCCTTCAGCAATGCTGATACAACACCCCACTTCCAGAAGAGCTTTTCCATCTGTAAGAACAGGCACAGGGCTGTGTGCAGGGGCAGGAGGGATCCTGAAGGGAGGAAAACCATCCTCCAGGTGATATTCACAGCTTAAATCAGGCTGCAATACAATAACCCCTTTGGGTGGCTATTTCTTTTCCAAGCCCAAGCTGACATGAATTAAAATTTGGGAATCTCAGGGAGGGAAGGGCAGGACTGCCCACTGCCTGCTCTGTGTGTGCAGAGCTGGGAACCAAAACACAGCTGAAAAGGTTGTTTTGTTGGGGGGATGTAGGTGATAAACAGCCATTGTCCGGGAGGGACACTCTGTGTCTCTGAGTAGGAACCAAATGTGCTATTTTTGGAGCTCTCTGCATTCCTGCTGACATCCAGAGACTTGTGCACTGGATTGTCAGGGAAGGGTGTATTTGTTTCATCTCCATTGCCAAAAATACTGATAGAGAGAAAATGACAAGAGAAGAGGCAGAGAGAAAACTAATATTATTTGCAGTAAAAGTGGCTGTATTTTTACTACATATGGACTGCATCTGAGGTAGTGTAGGACATGCTGAAGTCTAAAATACCCTTTGAAAAACAAAGTATTTCTCTGACTGTAGTAAAAGCAGCAGTACATTATCTGAGTTGGAAGAATAAACTGTAGGTCACAGAGAAACACCAAAACTTCTGACCTAGATTAAATATATCTTTTTAAGGAAACTTTTAAAAAAATCTTCTTTCAGAGCATTTCTAAATATAGAAACAAAACTGAAGGAGAAATGTGCTGTTACAAAGAGCAAACTGACCCAGGGGTTAGATGTCGAAGGTTAAATAACTGTAATGGAATACAAAATACAGCTTTTATTAATATGAAGAAATGGTAATACCATAGCCTGATTTCTGGGTGCTTTATATTATGGGAAGTTATGTCTTCCTGTGAAAAGTCAGTGCACTGTGACTGTTAGGTGAGACTGTTCTGACTCAGCAGCACTTCACAAGCTCTGATGCAGATTGATAAAGAGTTTGGGAAAGCAGAGATCACAACCTGCATCATCTGAGTACACACAGTCCTCCTGCAAGTACAGGGGAAAATAATGTTTTGTTTGGGATTTCCAAGATGTCACAAGGCAACTTCCTAATACATAAAACCATGAGAGTAACATGCATTATTAATAAAACCAAAAGTACAGCCCAGATTTCATCTGCAGTTTCAGTCCCCTACCCTTTTTCTTCAGGTGTCAAACTTATTTTTAAATCCACTTTGAATGAAGTTCTGCTGGTCTGTTTTCTCTTCTCTTCTCTTCTCTTCTCTTCTCTTCTCTTCTCTTCTCTTCTCTTCTCTTCTCTTCTCTTCTCTTCTCTTCTCTTCTCTCCCTTTCCTCACTTTTCCTTATCTGGGGAACCGTTTTTAAAATACTACCTTTTTTTTTTTTTTCTTTTACCAATGCTGTGAGGAGAAAACCAGGTTTGATTTCAAAGGGCAGTGGTAGCACAATACCAAAGCAAAGCCTTTGAGGGATGGAGAGCTTTTGAAGGCAAAGCAACAACCCCTTCAGCTAATTAAGTGCCTTTGAATAGGGGAATAAAGGAAGCTGGTGATGAATCTGGATTACAGAGAGCAATAAGGCTGAGCCTGGAGTTTGACATCTCCACAGATGTAAAAACATCTTCTTGAACAGTCATTTCTGAATTTATAGTTATCTGTGCATTTGCAGGTGAGTTGATACTTTTTCCAAACTCGGAGATTCTCTGTTCTCAAGAGAGTCTGAGAGGAGTTTGACTGAAGCTATCAACTGCCATCTTCTCCCTTCCCTCACCTGTGAATAAATAATGTCAGATAAGTTTTGGAAAGTGAGAAGTAAACTTGTGGAACAAAATGGGGTGTGTTGGCCTCAACATGTCAACAGTAATACAGCATTTTCACAAGTTTCAATCAAGATAAAAAAAATTCACATCTGATCTGCTGAGCTCATTGCTCTTTTGCAGTGTTTTTTTAAATCTCATCTGTTGTCTTCTTGTGTTCCATTTTGGGTTTTCAAAGCGCTCCCCTGTTGTAGTGGAGCCCTTGTGGCCATCTCTTAACCTTCCCACTCCTTTGGCTTGTTTTTCAAGACTGATGTTTCCAACAGCTCTGCCTAATGCACTCATCATTCCTTCCAGTTCAGCTCTGTGTTGTGCTGAGAGCACTCTTGGACACCACACAGCACATCATTAGGGGAAGCAATCTGCAGAGGAGAAGCTTGTGAATAGACCAAATCCTTCTAAACACCTCCCCACTCTCACCATCACCCACCTTTTGGAGCTGAAATTAGTGTGGACACTACACCAAAGGTGCAGCACTTTCCTCCATCCAGACAGGTCTTTCCTTTGGTTATGACCTGTTTAATAAAATGGAAGCTATTCTGCCAGCAATGGAGCATTTAGGACATGGTCAGCTCCATGGGAATCTCACACTGTACAAATTAAAATCCAATTGGAAAGAAAAAAGAGGCTCAGGAGGTGCTGTGAACAGCAGTGAGGGGTGCTGGAGGCACTCAGGGAAGTCTTTCTCTTCCTTATGTGCAGGACAACAAAGCCATGCCTGCAGGGCTGAGGAAGGGTTGTCCAGGGTGGAGAAAGAGGAAGGGGGAGCCACGGCACAGGGGTTCTGTGTGACCTCTGAAAACCCCTTGTTTTGTGGTTTTCAGCTCTAAGCAACAGACAATTCCTTCCTTCTGCTCTGCAGTGCAGGATGGGAGACAGCCTGATCTCCCAAAGGTGTAGGGAGGGTGGTACTGTCATGCTGAAAAATGTCAGAATCTCCAGTTGTGCCCAAACCCCTCCAACCCTGCCAGCCCAGGTGAACAGTTCCTCTCAGGTTTTCCAGACAGCTTGTAGCAGTTCAAAAATGTTCTGGGCTAAACATACCTGAATCAGGCCCCATCTGCAGATTTTCTTGCCTTTTTTTCCTCCCTGCACATAACCCATTTTGCTTTCTTTATTTTCACAGATTAGAAAAAAACAAAATCCATTTGCAGAAACCTTTAACTAAAAGCAGTTGAGCAGAAGGTTTTGAATATATATGTTTTCTCAACTGTGCTCTTAGATACAATGAAGTTTTAAACATCCTGGGAATCTAAGGAAGGACTCGACAACCTCCTCACTGCTTGGCTTCAGGATGAATGCCATAACTTCCTTCTGTGTATCATTCTTAAAAATAACAACTTGCAGAGTGGTTAGTGGTGGTACATCCTCACTCACAGGTCAGCACACCCATAATTCTTACATTGCAAAGGTGTGTTCATGGCCCAGCGTGCTGAGGAACAGCAACAAGGAAATGATTTCCATGACCCTGTTGTACACCCGACTCATTCCAACTGTGCTGTAAATCCCCATTAGTATCAGAATATCTTCATTCCATTTTCCCCATGTTTTTGGGAAGGCAGGGTTATATGTTGTCTGTGTTTTCTGTCTCTTTCTTAGTAAATGAGCTTGTGTTAAACTAAAAGGAGCCTGGCTTTTGGGAAATGTGCTCACTCCCCTAAAACCATGCCCTACTTACTGCCTCAAATTTGATGCCTAAATTAATAAATCATTTTATCACTTTCTGCAGTGATACTGTTGGAGCATGGTATCCACCCTTGATTTTGGGGGTGCTTTGTATCTGGCATTGTCTTGTCATAGTCTAAAATTCCATCAGCACTTCACAAGGCAGAAATATGTGCAGACCCAAAGTCCCAATTTAACAAAGAGAATAAAGGCAAACAAGTGGGTAGGAGAGTCCCTGGGATGGTGTTCATGCCGTGCCTGGCTCTGGGGTGATGGGAGCAGCTCCTTTGCCTTCCTGTTCTCCTCCTCTGTCATTCCTGCCCAGCTGCACACCAGCTCAAAAAACAAACATGTTTTGATTTCAGATGCAATACCTAGAAATAACTTTCCTGGTAAAATGAACTCGATGGGTTTGTTGGTGTTTTTTTATTATTATTATTTTTTTTTCCTTTGGGCATTTTGGAGAAATTTCAGTGTGTGGGTGGGGGAAAACAAAGCCGTGGCTGTAAACAGGAACTGATATTGTCTGTGGGACTGAATGGGGAGAGAAACTGAACTGGCTTCGGTGATTCTCTCATACATCTGTGAGTCTGGAAACACTGGGATGATTCACAGTTTGCTGATTAATACAGGAGCAAGCAAAATGGTGTGAATTAACAGCCATTACAGAGCTGCACTGGATGGCAAATATCCCCCCAGAACAAATGATGTTTCACGAAGATTGCTTAGAGGAAGAGGTAATGGGTCTTAAATACAAATTAGAAGCAGTCCCATCAAAGCTGTTAACATTAAGGTTTGAAAGCCAAACACTATTATGAGCTTTTTTTTTTCCAAAACTGTACATTTAGGAAGCCTATCAGCCTGCCCTGTTGGCTGTGTAATATTTCTGTCTCGAGCACTTTGGATATTTCAAGCAGCCAGCACTAATAATTGATAGAAATCCACAATCAGAATGCAGCAGCTCTTCTTAGGGCTTTGAAGGCTAATCACTGTATTACATGTTTTAAAGTTAATTTTTTTATAGCACATATAAAGGCAAATATCGTCATTATCATAATTCTTAAAAGCACTACCATTATCAAGAAGTAATCCTGTATTACAATTTAACCCTTGGCATATCAGAATGTTAAAGGATGAAGGTAGTAAATGCATTACTTCAGCATAAATAATATTCTCTGTATAACCAGCAAAACTATTTAACATTTGTCATTGAATTAATGACAATGCAGTTCCTTGGATCAGTGTCAGGCAGATGCAGATGTGAATGCAGGTTATGCACAAGCTGTGCTGAGCTATTTTTCCCCACTACAGAATTGATGAGAGACCCACAGGAAGGGTAAACCCTTTAATGCAGCCAAAATAGTGTGATATCCTGGCCTAAGACATCACATTAGCAGCTTGATCTCGTAAAGATTCAAACACACACGCCTAAATTTACGCAGTGGGAGGTCATTCCAGGACGACTGCAGGATTATTTCTGAGAGCAGAGTGAATCATGTATGTATCTAGGCTCTGTGTGCTCAAGAAAGACCAAAGGTGGAGCAGAAGGATGCAGCAAGGGGCCCAGCAGTCATTGGCAGTGCTGTATTATGCTGCAGAAGAAAAAAAAAAGAGGCACTTGGAAGCTTTGATGCACTTCTTCCTGCCTCAGCTCAAGTTTACATTTGAATTATTTTTGGCTTTTCTGGTGACTTGATTGTTGTTGTTGTTGTTGTTGTTACTGGGGGTTTTTTTTTCCCTCTAGGGGTTAGTACCAGCGTTTTACAAACTTGCCAAGCTTCAAATAAATTAATGTTTTAATCAATCCAGGGGTTATTTGAAGCCCTCTTGTGTTTGTTTTTTTAAAGTCATCAATTGCAGAATGAAAATTTTGCCCTTTGTAGGAAGAAAAGCTGCCCCATCCTCTCAGGCCCAGCAATTGAAAAAGCAAATAGGGGGGAAAATCTCAACAAAACATATTTCCCCTCTCTTTTGTTATTAGCAGGCTGCTAATGTTAATATGTTTCTTCCCTTTCCAGCAAGATGAGGACATACAACTCTGAAATATCAGTACTATGTATCCCTGTCATAAATAAAGCAATTTCTCTTAGTGCTTAAACACTCAGGGCTTTTGAAAGCTTCTCTTTGCATAATAAGTATGTTTAATATTTCCTTTACTGTCTGGCATTAAGAATAAACATTTCCAGCCCTGGGTTGAAGGGTAGTTTACAGGGTGCTCATGCTGGGGCAGTCTGTTTTCTCTCCCCATTGCTCCAAAGGCTGTGTTTGAGCAATGAATGAACAATCATATGAGCATTATTTTTTCTTTCTTTGTTTGTTTCGTACAACTCCCTTTTTCTCCTCCTTTCCCACTCAGTCAGCACGCTTTCTGCGGTGGCATTTTGGTTTTCTTTGTGGAACTGTGTTCAGCAGCATAGCTGCATGATGAGTGTGAGATACTTTTTCCTGCTTTCCCTCCTCTCCCAAGAGATGCCCTGTGACTTCCTCTATTAGTCCATTAATCGCCGTAGCTCAAAATTCAGTCTGATCAAAGGAGCAGAACGAGGTTGTAAAGTGCAGATTCTAGCAATTGACTTGACTGTTCAGATTCCCTGCTGAGCTCATTTAGAGCTGGAATTAAGCTATTCCTGCCGTATTTTTCTGTCCTTGGCTCGGCGCTAGCGCAGTGCCCAAGGCAGAGCGGCCACTGACTCCTCCAGGGTACCACCCTGCCAGAGCACCTTCCATCCCCTGTGCCAGCACAGCACCGAGGCATCTTGGCTTGATTTAATAAGGATAAAGATAATTTTACACTGCTTTAGTTACTCGACTGCAGGAGAAGCGCACAGCCGGCTCACCGAAGGAGTAAACCTTGATCATTCCGGTTTTAGTTGAAGCACCAAGTTGCCGTCTCTTGAAGACCTTTACTGAGGTTGGAGAGCGTGCCACGAGTGGGAAAGCAAGGATTAAAACAAAATGTGAATGGGAAATTTGTAAACAACGTGAAGTTTCTTGTAAAAGTTTTCTTGACGCTGTAGTGAGTCACTTCAGGAATATAGTTGGTGTTAATGCCTGTTTATACATGCAGTTAGAAACTGGTGCTGTTTTCTCTCATTAATAGTCTTGTTTTTCTTGTTTGCTTAAGGCAAAAATGCAGACTGCCCATACCTGTGGCGTTTGCTGCAGATTAACATCTGCTTTTGCAATTCTTACACATCTCAAATTCCTGTTGATGTAACTGGGAGTACAAGCTCTCCAGGAATAGTGTTGGACTCTTGATGTCAGTATTTGTGATTCTGCAGTTCCCCAAAGTGTGCTAATATCTCTCAAATAGAGGTAGAGTCATTTGACGTGTAAGTTCTTATCTCATTAAGGTGAATTATTGTTACTGAAATGTGAATGGCATTCTATTATCAGAGAATATTATGTATATAATGGTTTAAGAGCACCTAAGGTCAGCAAGAACAGAGAAATGCTGATAACATCACCACAGACTGTGTGATGGCTCTGAAATGTGAGTAAATCTTTAACTGAAAAAGGTTTTGCTAGACACATCAGTGTTTTCCCATAGTTTAGGACTTGTAAAATCCCTGGCATTTATTTATGTTGCAATTTTTTTTTTTCTTAAGGAAGTTAAAAATTACTACTTAATAAGAACTTTTTCATAAGAAAAAAAAAAATTGGCATTGAAGGGGGATGTGTACCAGTCTATTTTGTGCCCAGTCCAGAGTCTGAGCTTTTTGCTAGATAGGTGGCAGATATCTAGATGTCTATGACTTATATTTTTAAAAACAGCTGTGGCCTTCATGAGGGACCTTATGTGGAATAAGGAACCCCTGTCTTCAGTGTGTTGCTCCATTCTAGGTTGGCACAATATATAAAGTTACCGTGCTTTAATTTATGGAGATGTAGTAATCCTCAAATTGCATCCTTTGTAAAGCATTTATCAGATTGGTGGGTTAAAATCTTGCTTTCTCTATGATTTCTCATTTTTTTCTACTTATGATAACAGTATTGAGACATTTCATAAGACGAAATGCTGTCTAGCTGCATTTAAAATACACATTTTGCATATTTCTGTCTGAATCAAGCCAGGGGGAAAGTATGTACCTGCTGCCTAGATTAGTGTCAAACATAACTGAAAGTAGAGTTGAATTGTACTCTGTTCTCCTAACAGACCCTATTTGCTCCTCTGACTGGGTACTAAAAGGCTTTTATTGCCCTGCCTCGCTAACATTTTCCAAATAAAACAATTTTTGCCAGTTTCTGAAGAAACAGCAGAACAAGTACCACCTTAGACAGGCTGGAAGGAGTCCTGTGCCATGGATTATAAACCAAAACAGTTGGCCAGAATAAGGAATTAAAGTAATCCCTGATATTAGGAACATGAAAATGAGATGACCTTCTGTACATGTGAGTTTGTAACCCAGCTGCACCACGGGCTCCCCTCTGTCGCTGTTTCTCCACACCTTTAACTGGGCAGAAAACAAAAGCCCAGCCGTTCAGCTGGGAAAACTGGAACACATCGCTTGCAAATGTTGCGGGCTTGAAATGCATTGTCTTTTTAACAGTAGTCCGTGATTGGAATGACAGGAAGGAAACGAGCAGAAAACGTCCTATTCTATCTCTGCATAAAATCTTGCTTGGGAAAGATACGGTTACCACAATACTGATGGGATGCCAATTGATTCATTGTGCTGGGAGACGAGCGCTGAGCCCCAGAGCCAGCGGGGTCATTTTCTTGTTCCAGCTCCACTTGGGTTGTTTGCTGAGGAAGGGCAGGAGAGGGTTATAAAGCTGCTGCCACTACATTCAGGGCATGTTTTTCTCCGAAAAAGAAGAGACGCCACCAGCCAAGATCTCTTTTCCTTTGGAAATTGTGGCTGGGAAGGGCCCCTTTGGCTGGTCAGACAAAGTGGGCAGTCAGACAGCCCCTTTCCTGAATCCCAGGCAGGCACCAGACGGCTGAAGGAGGAGAGGCACCAGGCTGAATTAGATTGCCTCCTGCTTTGGACAGTACGGCAGGGAGGCAGGCTTAATTGCTTTGCAGCTGTTCATTTTTTCCCCTTCTCCCTCCCCTGCCTCCTCTCCCTCCTCCCAGCTGACTCCGGAGGCAGCCCCTGGAAACCTCCCCAGCTTGGGGGCAGAGTATCAGAGGTTTGTGGACTCATTTTTAGCACTCTTTATACTCTTTCCTCAAGCCCAGCAGTAAATGGGAACAGAAAGGAAAGCACTAAGGAAAAAAAAAAATGGTGTAAATTGGTGGTTTGTTATTCTTTTTGCTGGGTTAGTTGGTGTCCTGGTTTCAGGGACAGGGGCAGGGCAGCAGCAGGCTGGTGTGGCATGGTATCAGAGAGGCAGCAGGGTGTCATCAGCAGCAGGGCCTGGCATCCTGTCTGAGCAGACAAACCGGGAGAGCCTTCCAAGGGAGCCCCCTGTGATGTGGCACTCCCTGCAGCAGGATTTACAAGACTTTTGGGGTTTGCTCTCCCGAGCTGCCTCTCCCTGTACAGAGCTCTCCCAGCCTCCTGCCTGGCGGTGTGACTGTCAGCTGGGGCTGCTTTGGTGGTGGTAAAAGAGCCTCGACACCAAAATGGTCTTGCCATGATTATTCAAGGCAAGAAAAAAGAGGTTCACGCTTTTGAACCCTCAAAAACTGCTCAGGCCAGACTTGCAGATTTGCATGTAGCTCGTCATCCCAAACTGTCTGAACCTCGTGTTTGTTCAGGAAATAAAGTTTGTTTTCTTAATTGCCCTCAGTAATTTAAAGATTTAAGAGGTGTTTCCGTGCTGGAGCGCTGAGGCTGTGGGCAGCACTGTGCTCACCTGCTCTGCAGAGAGGGGCTCTGCCTGCTCAGCCAGCCTTCCCTGCTCTGTTCACCTCCAGCAGCAATGTCAAGCTAACCCAATTTTTCGGCTGGTATTGAGTGCCACAGGCAAGCTTCAGAGATGTCTCTTTAATTCCTGAACTTGTAGAATTTTGTGAATATTTTCCCTCCAGTTCTACTGACTCATGCAGTCTGGGGAGTGGAGGCAGTGAGAGAACATGAAGACTGTAACTCAGGCCTAATTTTCTTACCTGGTAGAGCCAGTTGTCTGTAAGCCTTTCACCTCTCTGTCCATGAAGAGAGTACCTGCTGTGAGTCTGTTTGGCCTCCCAGGGATAAATATGGCATCAGTAGGACTTGACTGTGCTGGGATGCCCTGTCTGGGTGATGGCATTCCAATGGGAAATGCTGCTGAGCCCAGTGTAGGGCACACAGCTCAGTGTTGTTGAGGGCAACTAATCTCTTCATTCTGCACCTGTTTGCTGCTTATTTTTTATGATATCCTTAACAGCCTAAACCAGAACTTGAAGTGGCCACCAGTGCAGGGTTTTGAGACATTTCTTTTAAGGCAGAGAGCTGTGATGGGGATCATTGCTCAGTGCCACTGGGGAGACTGAGGGTGTCATTCCTGGAAAGGGAGTGTAAGCTACAAGATGCTTTGCTCAGAGAGATTCGTGTCTGTAAGAAATGGATTTAGAAATAAGTTACAGTAGCATGGCAGTGACTATTTTTTTTTCCCTAATCTGTTCAACATGCAGCTCTGATAGCTCTGCCAGTTAGATTTGAATTGAAACTGGCTCCTAGGTACAAAGGCTCTCGAGCCTCATTGCTGAGACCGGAAATCCATTGTGGCTCCTGATTAGTGCTGGTGAAATCGGAAACCTTTCTTGGGGCAGATAATGATCTCGCAAATGAAAATATAACCTGTTAATCCTGAATTTTAACAGGATGGTTATACAACTGCAGGCCAAATCCAGGATGTGTCTTATCTGTGCACCCCTTGGTCAGAAAGGCTTTGCTGATAGGGAAGGATGGGTTTGGACCCCTGCAGTACCCTCTCCTCTGCTTAATGCCAGGACTGTGACCAGAGGCAGCAGAGGCTGATGGGAATGAGACTGAGTAAAGAAATTGGGGTTCCCATGTTGGGACCACCCCTCTGAACTTCTTGGCTGAAGCACTTTGAGATTGGGCTTCTGTTTGATGTTCCTCCCCATGACAGTCACCACTGCCAAAAGACAGGTGGTCTGGCTGGGGCTATCCATGTAGTCCCATAATAATCCCTTTAATTATGGGTAACAATAGGTTCTGGTTTTTCCTATATTAATAACAAGTTCCAGGGTATAAATAACTCTGCAATTAAAACACCTGACGATTTACCATTTGACACCTCTGCAGTCTGCTGGAGCCTTGGCTGTGCAAGGAATTTTTTTCTCCTGCCCTGAATATTTTATAATTGTTCTAGAAAGAGCACATGGATGCTCCAGTCATTAAGAAATGCCAACCAAGGTACATTGCGGCACCAGGGAGCAGAGAACAAATAGCTGGGGCTCTGCTGCAGCCAGAGGGAGAGCTCCTTTCAGACCTGCAGCCCTGGTTTGTTTGACTAATTCTGTATATTGACCTTTGTTTTTTTAAGGAAAACACAAACACTGTTGCTTTCTTATAGGACCCATTAACTCCTTCAGAGGCTTTGTGGTGCCTTTAGGTGAGAGCAACACATGTGTGGCCATGTACTGCAGCCTGGAACACCTTTGCTCTTCTTGGGTGTTTGCAGAGAGAACCTGCCTGGCCCTTCCTTTGTCCTTTTGGAAGAGGCAGTCTGCATGTAAATACATGGAAATAGGCCCGGTCACATTTGCCAAGGGGGTAGGGGTGATGGGGAGAGGGGAATTCACCTCTGCTTTCCGTGGGGAGGCACAGAGTCCCCAGTGTCATTTCTGCCTGTGATGTGTTTGATGCACAGCCTGCGAATGGAGTTGCTTAAACAGTGTGCCTAAAAATATAAAAATAAACGCAGCGCTATTTTAAGCCTCGGGAATCAGGGATTATAAATAGCCCGAGTGGTGTGTTACTCCTGGCTGGGTGTGTCGGTCCTTAGACATCAGCACTACTGTCACTTCCCCTTGAAGCAGCTCGCAGCTAATGACTGCAGTGCAGAGCCTCCTCCGCATTGCCCTGTTCTCCCCACTGGCACAGGGCACTGCCCTCCAGCCTGAGTCCATCACTCAGCCCCCAAATGGCCCCAAATTCCCCGAAATGGGAGGTGGGTGCAGGCTGGCAGGGAGCTGGGGTTCAGTGGAGGAAGGCAGTGCTGGCCGAGTACAGCAGAGTGGTTCTGTTGAGAACAAGCTGTGGAGCTGGGGCTGCTGAAGCCCAGAAAAAAGGCAGAGCTTTTTCTATGCATCATCTTTGCATGCGAGGCATCTTCAACTAGGAGAATGTTTGTGTGGTTAAGCATTGATTTGGGCCTTGTGAGCTGTGGATTTAGCGTTTTCCGTTGTCACTCTTCCTCTGTGACTGCTTGGGATCCATCTTTCTGCTCCCATCAATTAGATGATTGGCCAGTGGAGGAAAAGATGTTTAGAGAGCAATTTCAGCTCACCATAATGCTCACCTCCAAGATGTGGTGGACAGGCTGCAGTGAGGGGAGCCTGGAAAACACACCAAGGCTTGGCCCCTGCCTGCTGGAGGTGCCTTTATTCCCAGTCTGTGGAGGCAACAGCAGCTATGGTGATCCAATATATAACAGTAAATTAAGTTGGAAGTCACACAGGTACCTTAAATAGCTGACTTTTGACTTTCTGACTTTTAAAATTTTTTTTAGTTTCTGTCTGTTATTGCAGTGTGGTGGCTGGAAAGGAGCACCTTTGATGGTGTGTTCCACTGCCTCCACACTGGGTGAGAGGCAGGGGAACAGGCTCTTCCTTGGAGCCTGTTTCCAAGAGGAATTCTGGCTGACTCTTGCACCAAGTAATGATATGTTTACTTGCAATCTATGGAGCCAGGAGCTGTCTCTGGGTGATAGGGATCTGGAGACTAGTAAACAAAAAGAAGGCAAGGAGCTCAAACTGTAAGAAGAGTTGTTTGGGTCTAAGGAAAACAGCTATAAACCAGATAATGATGGTGTTCAAAAAGGTCTGGAGTGGTGTATGTCAGGACAAGGTGCAAATGTATCTGCCAAGTCCCTGTGCTGGTAGGATGCTAAAATCTGGGTTATTCTCACAGAGAGCTCTGTCTAGCTTGTATCCAGAACGTAAAACAAAGGGAGCTTGTTGACCATTTCTTCTTTTCATAACAAATAGAAATGGGACAGGAATCTCTCCTGGTGTAGCTGAGTCTTCTCCAGACAGGCAGAGCTTATTTCATGTTCTTGCACTGGAGGAAAGCTGGCAAATAGGCATCAGTAAAAGAAGCAAAGTACCCTGATGTCTGAAGGTTTCCAAGAACTCATGCTGAATTCTTACTCTGTAGCCTGCTTGTAGCACATGTGCCTGTGTCCTGACAGGATCCTCTGCTAGCACAGGCACCAAGCCATTGGTGATAGAGATTTCCATCAAAAAATAAACAGGAACAACAGCAGTGACAAATAAAGATCTTACAGGTTCGAGCCTGATAAGCTGACAGCTCCATGTCCAGAGCCGGATGCCTTCACCTAACCACCTAGAAACAGTATTTTAGTAATCTGCTGACTGCAGTGGGCCCCCTGTATTCTCCACACTACTGAAAATCAAGGAGCTTCTGGGGGCCCTGAACACAGATCTGAAATGTTATGGTGAAGTGCCAGGCCAAAGATGAAAGCCTTTTTCTGGAAGTGAAGTTGTTAGTTGAGTCTGAGAGCAGAGACTTCTCCCATGGCTCTCTGTGGTCAGAGCTGCTCCTGGAGGGCAGTGGAAGGACTGATTTAATGCTCCACGTCTCCTTGCTTTTATGCTGAACTCTAAATCACGCGTTTGGTGGCAGCTTAGCAGCGAGTGCAGCACAGAGCCTGAGACCCCTGGGGTGCCACAGGCACCCAGATCTCCTCTGCCCTGCCCTGGGGGATGATGGCAGCTGAGCTCTGTGGCTCTGTGGGGATGCACAACACCCATGGACACACAGACACGCATGGACACAGACACACACGGACACAGACACACACACAACCCGTTACGGTATGAAGCAGCTCAGCTTGCTTTTTATTTCCTCTCCCCACTCCCCCCTTCTCCTTTTCTATAATCATTGCAAAACAGGAACAAACGAGTGTGTCACTTTAAACCATGAAACCACTTAGTCCATAAAGGCAGATTTGGCGTCTTTGTGCTGGCAGTGACGGGCCAGCGTCACTCCATAGTGATCCCACTGTTCTCCCTGGCCCCGCACCCCACTGCCCTCCCCACCCCCTCCGAGGTTTGCTCCGTGTTTGCCTGCCTCTGTTTTTGTGGTTGGTAACCAGCAGAAGAATGGAATGGATTTAATGATTTGTTGGCTGCAGTGCTGGCATGATTAAGTCAATAAAGCTGCAAGCTGAAAACAGTGTAGTTACAGTATATGACTTTAACCTTGTTAATGCGTGTTTACGTCCTCCTGCCCAATGTATAGCTGTGTGTTGCATAAAGAAGATCTGACCAATCTTTAACCCATTAAATAATTCATAAAGTGAGAGCAGACATCAGCTACTTGCGGAGCGGATCAGTAACCATGGGGTCAGCAATAACTTTGGCTCCCTGGACCATATCCAGCATGTTTAAACTCTGATGATGTCACCAGGCAAGCTTCTGAGCTTAATCATTTGGATGGGAACAAAGGGAAGTTAACTGTTGACATGCAGTGTCCCTGCAGAAGGGACACGTGTGAGTGCTCTGCAGCATCTCTTCCTGGCAGGGAGTGTGGCCAGGCTCCAGCCTCTCTTGTGCACTTCCCTCTTTCCTCACACCAAAAGTGTGGCTGGCCAAATGTGCAAAGACACTTGTTTCCTAGACTCCTATTATCTTAAGCGATAGAGACGCCAAAATCCCAGAGAATTTCAGGGAAATGTTGGCTGACATGAGAAGATGGTACTTGGAAGGATCTCTCATCATGGATAAATTTTGAATGAAAAACATCTGCCATGTAAATGGTGGAGAAGGACATAAAATGAGGATGGAACAGGGCAAAGACAGGGATGTAGGAGAGGATATGGAATGACACTGAACCATTCTCCCTGCAGTAAAAGTTGCCATAATGAAATATCAAGCAGGACTTGCAGGAAGATCCCAGGATTTTCACACGTAACTGCCTCAGCTGGTCTCTTCGTTTTTGTAAAGACAAAACCATAAGGCTGGCTTGTCCCAGCACCAAGCTCTTCTCACACAGCTTCCAGCTGGGCACTGAGGGATTCTCCAGGTGCTGTGATGTCCAAAGCTGTTGCAAGCAGAGCTTTTTGAGGACTTTAGGCTCAAATCACGGGGTCGTGGGCCACGTGGCTGGGACATGCTGCACTCCACTGGGCTGTGCAGCCAGGTCGGAGGCCTTGGGGGACCATTACCACTCTGTGCAGTTTAGTGTTGTTCTGAGATACAACCAGCTGTGGCCAGACCTGGAGGAGAGGTGCAGAGAGGAGAACATGACAATAATTTGTATGTGGAGCGAAGTGGGAAAAGCCCTTCCAGCTCTCACTGGTGAGAAAAACAGCTCTGCCAGGTCTGTGGGGTCATGACTCCAGGGCACAGAAGAGGCAGATTTCAGAGGTGAACCCTCACGTTGCCTCAGGAAATTTCCCTCATTCCCCTTTTCTGGGAGAAACTTTCATTCCTTTTGGAGGGAAACTGAAACAGGGAGCAATGAAGTTGTTTGCCCATAGTCACATGAAGAATCTCTGTATGACAGAACTGGAAGCTGGACCTGGTCAGGTGAGCCCAAATCCATAGGAATGGCTTTTGTCCTGTGACTCAGTCAGGAAACAAACTCATTGGTCAAGATCATCTCCTTTAGAGGCTTGGGAATTCACCTGTAAGGATCCCAGCTTCTACTTCTGACGAATTGCATGCTGACAGTCTCCTGAGCTCACCCTCCACTGTGTGTCCAAAGGGACACTTGCTTGTCTGGCTGGACTCCTCAGTCTTGACTGCACAGCACAGAGCCAGGGGTGTTTGCAATCACAAACACATCCCCACTTCCTTCATGTCTTCATGGCTAGGACTGCTGAGACATTAGAGACACCCAGGTAAAAGCTGTCACATGGTTATTTGTGAGGCAGATGTCTGTGTACAGCAGAGCATATCTCAGAATCCACCGCATCCACCCAGTAATGAATTCTCCAGGTGCCAAAAGACAGGCACCTTGTGTTGGAGATTAGAGCCAGGACCTTCAGTCTGCTGCTGCCAGCATCTGCAGGCAGAGATCAGGGATGAGACTGACCCCCAGAGCTAATGCTGATTATTCTCAGTCACTCAGTTATTCCCTGTTTCTTTTTGGTGGTTCTTTTGAAGATTCTCAATTTAATTTACCCTGCCTTTTTGTTTTGTTTTCTTGGTTTGTTTTTTGCTGTAATCCAGAACAGCAGTCTCTGCTTCAGAGAAGATGCTCCAGAATTTATGGCAGGTCATATCTGATCTGTGTAGAAATTCCATGTTCAGTTTTCTTTGTTTTTAGCTTGGAATGTTGTCTGATGCGCCTGAAAATCTTTCTTTACCGCTCTGTTGATTTCGATTAATGAACCCACATGCACCTAGTGATGTTTTATTATCACTCACCCATCACATAGCGTTATAGCAGCTGGTAATTTTTGTGCATTGACTGCATTTTTTTTTTTCTGCTTGATAGAAAACAGAGTTGCTCCAAGCATATGATAATGCTGAATGGGGGGATCCCAACTTCTGACCCATAGCTAATATCCTGCAAGTCACATGAAGCTACCGGGGATTCTTGAGCTGCAGCTCAAAATGCCTGTGTTATCAGCAAATAAACACCATTAATTGCTTCTAATATGACAGGCAGTGGTTAAGTGACATGATTCTTATTAATATGTGTGTATATCTGCTTTTCAGTGTGTTTGAGGGGGAGTATGAAGTGGTAAAATTATTTAAAATTAGTAGGGAGTATTTACAGGAAGACATAAAGAACTGTCTGTTGAGGAAAGCGGCATTTTATGTTCTTGCTCTGGATGACCTTGCTCCAAGGACAAATCAGAGCTTTATGAAATGAAGCTGCAGATGGCTAGTCTCAACTCTGTAATAATGAAATGACACAAGAAAAAAATGAGACATCTACAGTTTGTAAATACAATCTGATTGGAAGGGGAGAAAAAGGATTTTTTAAGGGGAGACTGAGTTGACTTGGTTACAACAGTTCAGCTTCAGGTGTTTTAATAATAATTTCCATTTAAAAACATAATGGAATTGCTCCTTGTTCCCTATACTCAAGGTCACCTTAACACATTTTTCATTTTTAACATGTCAATATCTTGGTTTTAAAAGTTTGATCATGAGGACTACCTAGTCACAGCCTTCCTTGTATCCATTATTTTAACTTATTATTGATCACTGCATTTTGTTTTGTAAGTGATGGTGGCGATTTTGGACACCTGATTGGGCAGAGGATCTGATGAAACCTTTTTTAGGTGTTGGACTAGTTTCATCTGTTAGGAAAGAGTAAAGGGTGTGAGAAGTTTAATACTGAAAAAGTGATGTGATACTTTTGTGCCAGAGCATGCTTTGTTTGTGCACTTACATGAGAAATCAGGAGTAATTGTGCTGGGTTTTGCATGTGGAGAGGTTTTCATGCAAAGGGCTTCTCAGGAGTTGTTAGGCAGCCAACTGCTATTGAAAGTGAAGAAGACTTGGGCATCTGCCTCTGCAAATTGATCCTTTGCATGACAAGGGAAAAGAAATTGATGGAAATGTTAACTTTGGAAAAAGCAGGGGGATTTTCAAAACCTCACTGATCCAGACCACCCCAGTGCAGTTCACAGAGCTTTTCACAAATGGGCAGATAGAGAACTGATTTATCCCATTAGCTCAAGATTTTCTGTCTTTCCCTTTGTTAGTGTGAAATCTTCAGTATTTATCAGATCTCTTCTGCTCTCCCTAATACATAAATTTACCAGCCAGTCATTGCACTTCCCTGTAGCAGCTTCTGCTGGGTGTTGAGCTAACTTGACTCCTTTGGAATCTCATCGACACCTCTGAGAGCATGACTTGATATAACGCAAGGATTGCCTGAGTCAAACCACTTCATAAGAGACAGGATATTGTAGTTTGTCATTGCAGTTAGCACAACCTTGTAGAGACAGGCAGAAGGACTACCAGCTGAAATTGGGTGAGATAAATACAGTTTTAGGTTATCTCATTCAATTTATAGGCAAGCTGCCCTCCATGGGAACAAGAGCGTGGTGTCAAGGGTTGGAGAATCACAGCAGCTCTACAACTCAAATATAAATGTCTGTTCTCTCCAGAGAATTCAATTTTGGATGGTGACTTTGTGTTATACAGAGAGGTACAAAACACCAATCCCTGCATCTTTGGGTGTATGCAGAGGAGAACAGCAGCAGACACAGCTTCTGGTAAAGAGTGATGCTGTTGGGTGAGTCTGAGCCCAGAGTGCAGCTCTCAGGTGGAAGAAGGGGGTGAACACTGCAGGCCCCCAGCTCCCACTGCCAGCAGGGCCTGGCACAGCCTTCCTGAAAGGTTTGCCTTGAATTTGGGATGGTGAATCAAAGCTGTTCTCCAGGCTACCATCACCCCTGGCCTGGGAGTTTATCTGGGCCAAAGGGAGCTGCTGTTGCTGGAATCTTGATCACACCTCTTTACAGGCACTGCAGTCCCTGGGAGGTTGTGTCTGTCTGTTACAAACCAACTCTGCTGTTCCTCAAGCTCCTGGCTGCTCCCAAAGCTGCTTCCCATGTTCCTTATAATTATTGGTGCTGGTAACAGCATCACAACTTGATTTCCACATGCCTGCTAAAGGATTAATTTTTTTTTTCTAAGAGAAAAATCACTATTGCAATCATTCACTCTGGATTTTCTGTCTTTCTGTTGCTCTGGTTGCTGTTGCTCTTTAAGGACATGTTTTGAGGGATGAAACCAGCTCTGAAAATATTGGTAAATTCCAGCACTTTGATGGAATTTTGTTTTGTTTTGAACAGCATGAAGTACAAGAACCACTGTAGGGAAATCAGCATTTCATCTGCTTTGCTTGAAGGCAGGAAGAAGATCCTGCTAAAATTGCTAGCCAGGTGTGGTGATCTTGTCACTGCTCCTAGCAAGGAAGGAGGAGTGCCTTTCATGGAAACTGTACATGCTCCTGCTGTATGAAAAGAACAGAAAACTTAAGAGGGTTTTTTTTAACAAAACCATATACCCACGGATCACTTACAGTCTTCAAACAAAGCTGACAGCCCCCAAGATAAGCTCAGAAACTTGAGTCTGGCAGTATTTCACATGCTTGTGTATCAAGTAAATGGGTGAAAGATGGGTAAAAACCCCCAGATCCACTGAACTGCACAGTTGGTTTTATCAATGTTCATACACTGTGCTAAAACAAACACACAAACAAACAGAAAGCTTTGGAGCATTTTTGAACTGAAAGGCTGTTTTATCTTGAATTGTAAGCAGAATAGAGGAGGGGAAAAAAAGACAGAAAACTTCCAAAGAGCAGATGGAGAGTTTTGTTAACAGCAAGAAGCAGAGGCGAGAAGCCCAGGTAACCCCAGAGTTCCTCATGAAGTGAATGACAGTGGCATCCCACAGACATCACCCTCTGGAGTGGGCTGACAGGATCCTTTGGAGAAACCTGCCCCTGGATTCTGTTTGCTTTATTTGTATGCATGGATCACTGTCTCAGCGTCTTAGTGCGTTAACAGCTGTGGAGGCCATGAGCCTTCTTTGGGAGGGTGGCATCAAGGTTTCCTGTGGGGGTGCACAAAGTCACTGCACACAGGAGTCTGCATGTGGCTTCTCTGCAATTCTGTGTCATGAAACTCTGAAAACCATGAAGTTAGGGTGTTTTAATTGCTTAGTCTGTAGTATTTGTAGTGTGGTTGTGCCCAGGGGTCTCATTCCTGGGTTTCAGAGCAAAGTGCTCTGAAGTCCCCACCAAAGAGCTCCTGGATGGAGGAGGATGCATCAGGGAGCAGGTGGGACTGCAGGGAAATGCAGGGCCATTAGTTTGAAACTAGTATTTGCATTTTCTCAGCAGAGTACAGAACTCTCTGCATGTAACAGATGTTCTTAAAATAAAGAACAAAACTTGGTTGGTGAAACTTCACCCCACCCCTGGGGAATAGCTGTCCCTGCCATGAGCGCAGGTCAGCCACAACTCCCAGTCCAGGAGGCTCTGCTCAAGTCCTGTAGCCGTGATTTCTGGTTGTTTCATGTGTTTCTTATTTATTATGTGATGTCATGGTCAGTACTTCAAACTAAGTTACCTTTGGTTGCCAAAAAAACCCCCAAACCTGGTGGAAAAAGCAGTTTGTGCCACTCGTGTACTTGGAGCAAACGTCCACCCTGGGTGCCCCATTTCCTTTGGTGTTTTGGTTTTTATGCTGTGCCTCATCTCAACAGCCCTTCTGGTGAAATCTGAAATTCTAGTGGGTCTGGATGCCCCATTGGAAGTAGAGGGAATAATTCTCAAATCAGCAGCATCTTTTGAAATGGAATAAACTTTATAAATCCAGGTACTAGAAGTATTTTTAATTAGCCCCTTTTCTGTTCCTCCACCGCTGCTAATGCTTTCAGTCAGGAAGTGCAGCTCTTCCCCGACTCTGCAAATATCTCCTGAAATTTGCAGTGCTGCTTGCCTCTCTCTCAGTAACCTTGCTGTGACCTGGTTATCTATTAGAACCACAAAGAATTCAGCCTCTAATTAGTCCATCTGTTAACTATTCAAATTCATGACTTAGTTTTATTGTCCGAGCCTTTAACATAATGCTGAATGGTCTCACCTGGCAGCTTATTTCTTATAAAGCAAATGTGCCTTTCTGAGAGCCATTTTGGTGCAGATAACTGTCTTTTCAGCATTGGACAAACGAGACTGTCTAGCAGCCTGCAGTCCCCTTCCTGCCCTCACTGAAATAAATTGTACATCTCCAATAGCTTTGGGTTTAAGTCAATACAGTTTAACATGTACAATTTCTTTGTTATATTTTTTGGAGCTACACCGTAAGAGCAGATGGGAAAGTTTAATAATGATAAATGAGTTTGGTGTTTTCACATAGTCCTAAAAAACAATGAATGCTCTTTATTAAAGATTAAAGGGTTTTTTACATACTTGCCAAAGAGTGATTACAGCTCTGGTTCAGATCCTCGGAAAGTCTTGCTTTTAAATTCTTTTTGGACTGTTTGTTAATGAGGATTCAGAGGAATTAGGGGCCATAAATTGATTCATTCTTGCTTAAGTGAATTCACGAAGTGATTACTGGATATATCACTAAGTACTGAGGGCTGAAGTTTCTCAACCACGTTCGCACAGAACGATTCCTCTCCACACTTTGCTGCAGCTGTGCATTTTCTGTACAGTCAGATGCTGGGGCTCATCAGTGGGTTTTTGGAAGGATGTCAGTTCATGGTTGCACTGTTGGCAGTGCTGAGCACTCAGCAGTTCCCTGCATGGCTGCTGGAGCAGACTCACGCTGGCTGCAGCTGGTGCACTGGGCAGGGGCACTGGTTTCACTGGGCTGTGCAGTGGCCTTTACACTCACAGGCAGAGGCTGAACACTGACAGCAGCATTGCACATTCCTGCCAGCCTGCACACTGACTCTTTTCTCCCTGCTCTCAGAACCAGTGCATGAGATACCAAGTCGGAATCGTCTCGTTTTCCCCAAGGCCTTTCTGAGCAGAAATTGCCCCGTTGGGAAGCCCGGGGAGTGTTGCAGGAGCTCTGGACCTGCTGTGACACTTTGCCTGGCATGTTCCCAAATGCACTCTCCAGGTCTGTGTGGTGTGCCATTTAGTTAGGGATCCTGCCCGTTTTAATATGAGTTTTGGGAGGAGAAAATGGAGAAAAAATTCTGATACCTACATGCCCTTTTTTTTTTTTTTTTTTTTTTTTTAAAGTCAAGGAGTCAGAACCTCCCTTAGCTCTCTGCACCCTCCAGTGTAGCTGTACAGCTCAGCCACACGGACCCTTGGGTGGGAGCACCCACTTCAAACATTCCCAGCTTTGGCACCACAGTCGTCCTCTCTTTGCTGTATTCCTGGATTTATAATGGGATAAATCCAAACTACAGATGAGTTAAGATTATGGCTGCTTTGGCTTGGTTTTGCTAGGGGAAGGAAAGTGATTTTTCTTGGGAAGTGATGAAAAGGAAAAATGTTTAAAGTTCATTAACCTTTGGTACAGATTGCAGTGTCCTTTAGACTACACCATAGCTATTCTTAGTCATGACGTGCGAGTGGTTATTTTTTATTGTACAGGAATACAGTACTTCCCACTAGTGGTGAAAAGAGAGAACTTTTTCCTTTTCCTTTCTGTTTTCCTTTTTTTTTTTTTGTCATAACCTAAATGTGAACTTGTAGAAGTCAGGATTTCGAATTCACTCTTTGCCTTCTCGTGTATGCTATTTTGTCCTAATTTCCCCAAAAGCAAACTGCGTATCTCTAGATAGTTTCTTTACTGGCTAATTAAGTGTTATACAACTTGGCTTGGAAAAACTCAGCAACCCATTCAGTGTATTTGCAAATGAACTTTGCTGATTCTCATTATTGCTATGGGGTGCCTGCAGAAAATCCCATATAATTAAGCAGTTGTACCACCACAGCACAAGAGCCGCAATTAATAATGTGATTTACACTTCTTTACCATTAATAACGTGGAAAAATCAACATTATTTTCTTGATGATGTTTAGGAGAAATTAGAATGAGGTGGACATGATTAGGAAAAGAGACTTTAATGTTATGACTTGTTAATGCAATAGCCCAGAGCAAGACATCAGGATGATTGTCCTTGCACTAAAACTCCTTTGCTTCAGTAAGCACAGACCCTCTGCACGCCACAAGACAAGTTTGGAGGAAATTGGATAGATGGCAGGGATTTTGGTGGTATGAACATTTCAGCGTCTTTCATGTGCAGAGTACACAAACTGAATCTAGCTCCACTTTCAAATATTCCCCCAGAGGCAATCTGCATTATTCAAAGCTTAACTGTGGCTGCAGAATCCTGTCTGACATGAAAGCAGACTTCCAGCTTAAAATGAACTTTCGTATTTACATCTGTAGTAAATCATATTTACTTTTTCCTCCCCTCCTCTTTTTCCGTGGGAGAGAGGGAGTAAAATGGGTAGGAGGGAAGGAGGAGGAGGAGAGATGTCCAGCAGAATTGTAAGCAAAGCACCAGTAATAAAATCTAGTCTTATGAGACTGCCCATGAATAGGAATGATAATGAGAGCAGTGATGAGCTGCAGGTTTGTGTCTTTTAGTAAATTATCTAGCAGGCATTTACATTTCATCAATTGTGCTTTTGCATAATAGACCAGAGTGCTACAACAAAAGGAGGCACCGTAAAAATGAGTAATTTCAGTGACCTTCTTGGTAATCCCTCTTAGAAACAATGTCTTGGAAGGAGTTGGATGATTTCTCATGGTGAAGCCTCTGGAAAGGTGCCCCAGGCTCAAGGAGCTTTCCTGGTGACAAATGCCTTCCAAGGCTTCCTACTGGCCACTCTGGAGCATGGCTTGTATCCTGTTTTCTCCATCTGAGCATGCTTCTAATTGTCAGATGTCAGAAGGCAACAACCATTTTCATCTTGCTTATCTCCTGATAACATTGATTCTCAAACAAAGGATGTGGGCTTCCATTCTGAAAACAAAGGAAGCATGGCCCAGCTAAGGATGCTGGATATAATATACATACTTCTGGGTGCCAATAATAACAAAACATCATAAATAATATAGAAGCTGGATGTGAAAACAGAGAACGAGGAATACGCTGGTGCTGCTGTTCCCAGGTACAGCCCTCACAGGATCTTGTCCTTAGCAAGGCTTTGACTTCTTCCTCCTTTTTCTCTTGTATTTCCTTGAGTACCTGACAGAGCTCCTAAGATGTTTAGAATGCAATATTTTTTAAATTCTTTTTCCATTTTGGGTTGTGTCTTCACCATGTTCTGGTAATTTAATTTTTTTCTTCTCCTCCCCACTGTACTCTTTCTTTGGAGGCAAGAGCTCAGCTGTCAAAGTCAATTTGGATCTTTCCCTGGGGACTTAGAAAGAGGCTGGTTTATGCCAGGCAGGAGCAGGGCTCACTGCATTTATTACTGATTTGTGCCCAGGCATGACCTGGCACAGCATTTTTGTGTGTTCTTCTCTCCTTTCACAGTGACCTTTTCATGTTCATCCAGTCTTGAAACCTACAAGAACCACTTCAATCCCAGGCCCAGATCTTCCTTATCTCTGATATAAAGGTCTGATGGCACCTTTTCCATTCCTATGCCTTTAGTTTGCTCTTCTCCTGTAGGTTTTTCCTTTATATTCAGATGCCAAATCCTACCCTGATGCAACTTTCCTTTCCTTCTGTCTTTCAGTGTAACAGTTGGAGAAGTTGTGAGAAATGTGATGCTTTACTCACAGCCCTTCTGCCAGCCAGGCAGCCCTGTGACTGCAGCAGTGGTAGTGAATGGGTCCCCATGCCCTTGGGTGACTCAGGAGGAATTCTGGATTAACCTTTAGCTTCTCTCACTTCTTTTTGTGCTGATCCTTAGAAATCAGAGCACTCCCCCACCTCTCACTGTCCTCGCTGTAACCCACAGGGCCAT
Organism: Brachypodius melanocephalos; assembly: GCA_013398615.1. Classification (NCBI taxonomy): domain Eukaryota; kingdom Metazoa; phylum Chordata; class Aves; order Passeriformes; family Pycnonotidae; genus Brachypodius; species Brachypodius melanocephalos. Next base: position 3,873,819 of record VZSR01002045.1, read on the forward strand.
GTGAGTCCAGGAGGAGTTTTGGCCTTGGGACAGCTGAAGACTGAAGAGAGGCCATCAGCAGAGAGGATAGGGGCTTCTGTTGTTACCTGCCTGATGAGATTAATTTTCTTTTTTTTTTTTTTTTCCCATCTTTCTTGGCAGGATCCGAATGCTGGAATTGTTGCCAGATTGCAGGAGCCAGGCTCCATCCCCAGCGGCAGCTCCGTGCCGGCACCGGCCGCGGTCAATGGCTACACCATGAGGAACCATCTACTGAAGCAGCAAATAATGAAAAGGCAGCTGATGCAGGTAGGATGCCCGTGCCTCTGTGGGCTACTGTGCTGTCCTGCTCACTGGGAAGGACAGGAATAACTGGAATGAGGAAATGATCAGTCAGCAAACACTAAGAGTGACCCTGGAATTGCTAGGCTGAGTCACACACTGGTGAGTCCAGGATAAGGCCAAGGCCAAGTGCTGCTCTGCCAGACTTGAGTGCACATCTGCCCCCTCCTCATATGCAAGGGAAGGATTTGGTCACCTCCACATCCCTGACATCATTTTTGGTCAGCCACAGAGTTGGGTGGGAAGATGCAGAGAAGGGAGGCTTGAGAAGTGAGTCAGCCCCAGAGAGATGTTCTCCATGCTTGCCTTTCTCTCTGGTTCCCTGGGGATTTGGCAGAGCAGGTGTTAGGCTCTAATTTATCCAGGACTTGAGTGGTCTCTCTAACAACAGAAGCCCCTGTAGGAGGTTTGCACCAGGCTATGTGAGGAAGCTGGGATGGGGAAATCCCACGAATGAATTTGGTAAAGCAGCTCTGACAATGTGCCTCTGACTTTCTGAATGTACTGCTGGATTTGGATCAGGGGGGCTCATTTCTGTGGATGGGAAATTAGATGAGTAAAACTCAGTAAAACTCTCTATGAAGTCCTGTGCTGCTCCTTGATCAAACTCCATTTCAAACCCAACTCTGCCTCCCTGCCATCACTTGGCTTCAACTTTTTCTGGGCCACTTTAACACAGAGGGAGGGAGCTCCATCATCCCCAGAGAGCTCCCCAAGTCACAGCTGCTGCCCACAGCAGGGTTGTGAGTGAAGTGGTGGCTTCTAGGGCTAAATGGGAGACTGGAATCAGGTCCCCTGGGGCAGCCCAGCAATGCCTTGCTCAGAGAGCACCTGCTGTGGATCCCTGGCTCCTGGTTAGAAGCACACAAGGGGGTGGTGCACATGGCAGAGCCTTCTGAAGAAGCAGCAGCACACTTCACTCATAAGCTGGTGAACACACGAATCCCCATGTTTGTCCAGCTCCCCTTTGGCTGCCTGTGCAGCACCTGCTGAAGATTGCAATTCTCAGTGCTGAGCTGGCATCAGGACACCTTTGCAAGAAGGGGAATGTGAGAAATTAAGATTCAGTCTGAAATGAACAGTCTGGGCTGAATCTCATCAGAGTAGGGGGGTAAAGGGTGTACGGGAGAGGTTGTTAATGATAGTGGCTACACTTGAAGTGTCTGCTGCTCTTTTGCTTGTCAAGAGACTGCAACTTCACTGTTACTCCCCTTGTTTTCCAGGAAAAGCAGAGACAAAACATGCTGGGAGTAACATCTGAACAGAGGAGCTTGTTTGCAGCTCAGCAGATAAACCAGTTTCAAGGTAAGGGAGGAAATGGCCTGAAAATGGTCTGAAAATCTTTGAGGTGCCAGGGCCTGCTGTCTGGTTAAAAAGAGACACTTAATGATTCTCTGCCCTGAATTAAAAGCATTTTGCATTTTATCACATACCATGAGATTCCCCTGTTTCCTTATGGCTCCAGTATAACTCTGTTACAAAGGAGAAGCCCCCATGGCATGAAAGGAGAAGCAGTTTTTAAGGGTTTTGCTGTGTTTCCAGGGTGAATCTGTGCTCACCAGCTAACGTGTCTCTCTGTCCACAGCCGTGCAGCAGCCCCTTCCTGCTGACTGCAACCAAGTGATCCCAGCTCCTCCACCCAACCACCGCATGCTGCCCTCAAACCCAGCCATGCTCCAGAGCACCCTGGGCTCTGGAATGGCCTCAGCCACGGCCAGCCAGAGCAGCGGGACCATGGTGATGATTCCACACAACCCTGGCAAGCAGCAGGGGATTTTCCCACCCAATTCTGACTTTAACATCCCGCTGAGGCCAAGCCAGAACTCGCTGGGCATGAACTCGGGGTGCCAGACTGTTCACAGCCACTCCACTGCGAAGCCGGGAATGCCGATGGGAGGCTTCAGTTCGGGCTCCTTGGCAAATCACTCTGCAACACAGCAACACTTGAGGCAGCCCAGCATGCCAAGGGTCCCCAACGTCTACCCCAACTCGTCTGCCCAGATGTGGACGCCGACTACTGTGCCAAGAATGCCAAATCAAAGCCAAATGGACGGCAGCATGCAGCAGTTTTCGGGGAACGCGGTGTTCTCCAAGCAGAGCGTGAGGCCGAGCACGCCAGGGCAGGCGTTCTCCCAGCAGGCTGTGGTGCCACCAAACCAGATCGCTCCCGGCATCCAGGCCAGGCAGATGCAGAAACTGAGCATGGCACAGTCTGCCCAGGGCTTGAGCTCAATGAGTAATCAGAACTTGAGACACAATTTAACCAGGGCCCCGTTGCCAGCTATGAATGTTATGAAATCGGTGCCCCAAGGAGTGTCCAGTTTTAACCACCTCAATCCTGCCCCGAGCCTGGGCCCGCCGAGCTACCCTTCCAGTGGCCAGCCTGATGCCTTCAGCAGGATGGGCACCTCTGCTGAGCTGCCCCAGTATGACTTTGTGTCCCAGCACAGCAATTCCATCCTGCCTGCCAACTGCAGCGACACCGACTTCCTCGACTCCCTCATGAAGAACAGCAGCACCAACGACGAGGAGTGGTTGAACAATCTGACAATGATTGATGACATTTTGGGACAGCACGCTCAGAGCTCTGGACACGTTTAGCTCGGAGAGGAGCAGCCTCGTTGTAAATAAAACACACATGGCTTTGAGCAGAGCAGACAACCCGTGAAAGCCACTGCCTCGTTCAATACAGAGGGAATAGACTCAGCCAATTCTTTGCCTGCATCGAAGTTTAATATTGGCAGTTTTTCAGATGACTGTATATATTTGAATATTTTGTAAATTATGTTTTCCTAAACCTTAAATGTAGAAGTATTTATACTTCTTTGCTGGACTCCTTGTAAATAAATCTATAGCATAACTTTTGGGTTTATTATAGGGATTTCATTATACCTTGTTATAAATATGCAAATAATATTGTTAGTTTCAGTAATACTGTGTATTACAGCATAAAATACTTATGTTTTTGACATAACTTAACACATGATCTAGGGGTGTCATTGCAACCAGACTAAGCAGAAATCAAATGTGGCATCTATTCTCCCGTATCAAGAGGAAAGATTGAAACGTTGCATTAAAAAAAAAAAAAAAAAAAAAAAAAAAAAAAAACCAAAAAAAAAAACTCTAAAAGGAGCTGCTGATCCCCTTGTCTCTTAGTCTTGCAGACCCAGTCTGGTGCACAGGTTCCATCCAGGCCCCCAGTGCATTCAGGGATCTGCTTGCAGAGATCCATTTGCCAGATCCTGGGCGTGTTCTCAGCTTGGCACACTCCAGCAGGTCTCTGTGCCACTGACAAGGCACCAGCACTGTCCTGCAGGGAGTGTGTGCTCATGCCCTCCCAGCTGCTGCCAGATGTGCCTGGGGTCGCAGGCTCGGCGTGCTATAGCCCGTGGTGGCCACACTGGACAGGACATGCTGGGCAGGCTGTGCCCAGCTTCCAGCCACTGAACCCTTCAGCAAAAAGGTAGCTCTGGTTTGTGCACCTCTACCATGTATATTGGTAGTGTACAGGTGATTTGTTCCTGGTTTTAAGGCTTTTCATAATTTCTGTTTTAATGTAAGACTTTTTTTCAGGGGAAAAGTCTATAAACATTAATAGTTAATTTTTGATGTTTTTCTGTCAGCTACTATTGTCCTCTGTATATTTAAGAGTCTGTTTATAAAAGATTCGCTGTACTGTAAACTTCTTAAAATGTTCATACTTTGTGTAATCATATTTTAATAGTCACATCATACTTCGCAATACATTTGTAATATAACGTCAGCTTCAAGCACAGAATGTTTTTTTCTTCATACCATAATAAACTGCCAGGGGAAAATTGCATATCTTCATGTGCTCATTTTTCAGCTACAGTGTTTTGTACCCGCAGATATTTGAATTAATTTGATTTGTCCAGGATGCTACAACGTCAATCTAATAACATGTACAAATGCATGTGTGCTGTTGGTAGGAGCAGTGGGCCAGACAGAGAATTTAAGCAGGCTTTAATTTTATTTTAAGGTGGGATTGCTGAGGCCCGCTGTCCTTTTCAAGTGTAATTATAGGTGAATGCGAAATTAATCTCTGGGGGGTTTTTTGGGTTTTTTGGGGTTTTTTTTGTTTGTTTGTTTTTTACATAGCACAATGTTTATTTAAGTGACAGTTCTTGTGTGTAAATGTGAGAGGGGATTTTGCTCATTCTGTGACACCTGCAAGGGCAGTGGTGGGTAGAGAATGTGACTCCTTTGATACAGAAATTGTCTTGTGGGAGAGCTGGTGCCTGTCCTGGGAGAGGCCAGGCTGAGAGGAAAGGTAGGAAAGTAGAGGAAAACTTTAGCAATGTTAAAGAAATGCACAAATAGAAGCTGGAGCTAAAATTGCCTCCATTTAACTGAGGCAGACACTGCCCTAGCTTCCTGCTGGAGATGTGTTGTTGCTGCCCTTTGTCCCAAGCACACCGTGGGCACAGCATGAGGAAATCTCCTGGGGGGATTCCTTGCTGGAGGAAGGGTTTGGCAAGGACATTCCTGTCCTGGAGTGGGTCCTTCTAGGAGCCTGTTCTCCAGAGCTGAACAGCAGAAAACAGCTCTAAAGTAAAAAATGAGAGGGGACAGTCAGGGTTTAAAGCAGCCAGGCATGTGCTGTGCTGCTGGTGTGCAGAAGGGCAGGAGATCCCCCCAGATACAACCAGGCTTGTCAGAGATCCTTGTGGCATCCTGATGGCAAAGGCAGATCCCACAGGGTTTTTGAGGGGAATGACCCCTGACCAGCTTCATCTCGGGTTTGACGTGTACTTGTATGAAACCAGGGTGAGGAAGAAAAAAGCCAGCTTTTCCAGCAAAGCAAACAATTGCCCAAAGCATGCTGTAGAACTCAGCAAGTGTCAGAAATGCTGCCTTGCCTCTGGACAGCAGAGAGGGGGAGAAATGCCCATGAGTGAGTCTGTGGTGAGGATAAAGGTGAGTTTGTTTGGCTGTGAAAACTGGCACCATTTCAGCAGCTGCTCTGTCGTGAGCTGTTGTGTCCTGCCAGGGCACAGGGAGCTTCAGGGAGTGGCAGGTCTGACACAGCTCTGGGATCCAGAGGCACTCAAAAGCCCTCCAGGCTGGCAGCACAGCAGGCACTGATGGCAGGGAAGGCTACTGCCCACATACTCCTCTTTGGGATAATAATAAAAATAGCAAAAATGTCTTCTTTTCATTCTTCGTTTTGTTTGTGTCAGTACACACTTCATCTTTTCAGTTCTGCACGGTTTAGGTTACAAACACTGTGTGGAGGATGTCTTCAAAAGCCAACTGTTTCCAACAGGATTTTTGGAGAACAGTTTATCTTGTACCTCTGTTATGTACACACTTGTTTTCACTCTGTTTTTTATGTCTATCTTTTGAGCTGGTAGAGCTTTTCACCTCTTTGTATCCCATTCCCCATGCCATAAGAGGGAATGAAGATCCTTCCTTGCCACGGAGGTGGTGTTGGGAGAAGAACAGGACTAAGTATAATTATTATTATCTTGCTGGTTGTATTTGTAACTACTCTTTAGTAAACATGTCTTTTGGTGAGTTGGCACATAACCACAATGACCAATGCCCTGCTTGGGTTGCAGTCTGAGCACAAGGCTGCTGCCTCTCCCTGGGTCTGCCAGCAGCTTGGGCTGGAGCACAGGCACAGGGAAGTGCAGGGCAAAGGCATGATGACCAAGGACAAACATTCAAGCACCTGGTTGGTGTCAGGCTGTAACAGTTAATGACAATTGTCTGGTTTTTCTGGAAAAAAAAAATTACCCTTGTCTGTACTTTGCCTTGTCTTTGTCTCTCTGTTAAAAGTGTGAAAATGCTCAAAGTGTCATCCTGCCTTGACTCTCATAATGTTCTGTGTCATTAAGGCAAATAGTTACAGCTAGTAAGGGCTAGTGAGTTGTAGGACTAAACACAACTGCACAGTTCTCCTGCTGTGTTTACTGGGCCAACAGATCACCCCACAAGATGTACATGGACTTACACCATGAGCCAAATTCTGCCTCACACCATGCACTGTAAACACACAATAGATCTCCTGAAGACAGTGGTACAGTATGGGATTTATACAAACATAAATAAGAGCAGCATGTGGTGCTCTGGCAGTGCAAACTGAATTTGGATTTCTAAAATAGTTACAAGGAACGAAGTGTCTGACAGCACTCGCTGTTGAAAGCCATCATTTATTTTCCACACAAGTTACGTCACCAGACTGCCCTCATAATTATGGCCGTGAAAAAACAGAGGCAAGGCAGTAAGCTTTTCCTCTTGGATTCTAAAATAACATCAAATGCCTGTAAAGTCCAGAATTTCCAAAGACCTGAGCTCACTGAAAGCCTCTCTCACTGAAAGATTAGTAGCATAGGTAAGCCAGACTTACTATGGAAAAATTCTCTTTGTGGATTGTATTAATCTAACACAGCTCATTTATAACAAAAGAAAAACAGAAAAACACACTCATTCCTATTAGGCAGTAGGCAGGGAGTGCCTAGGAATAGATGTCATGGGAGCCTGGATCAGACGATTTCCCTGGGAAGCACAGCCCTGACTTACGCAGAACCTGAGCCCTGCTGCTCAGTGGCTCTCCAGGATTGATTACACGTCTGTCTTAAGAAGCTTTCAACAAAGGAAGCTGCACTGATGTTGAAGTGTAAGGTCAAGCTCTCCTCTTGTGTAGGATGTTGTAAATCAGGAGCGATTCCACTGCCTGCTGCAGGGTAGCCCCTGATTTACACCTCTCTGGGAGCAGAGCAAGCACCTGGCAAGAAGCTGGCACTTGTCTCATGGTCCTGCCTGCATGACACGGTGGGAGAGGCAAATGTGCAGGGTGGCCCCAAGGGAGGACTTGCTCTCTGCTGGTACTGCAGGGCAGCAAGGACATGGGGAGGCATGAGGCAAGCAGCCACTGCACCAGCTCTGCCTCTCTTCTGCTGCCATGGGCAGGTGGCACATGCTCCTGAGGGGACACCTGGCCCTGGCACATCTGCACAGTTATTCAGGATGAGCTCAGGTTTTGGTGCTAAACTCCAAATTAATGCCTGTTTCATTCTATCCCCTGATATAGAGATAGAGATAGCTATATAGTATGATATGGTAATCTAGTAGTTTTCATAGGCTATATGCAAATGTAGTAGGAGTGGTGTTCTGTATTGTTTGGTTACTGTAGATTAGAATATTCAATAGAGAATGAGATAAAACTGTAATGCAAGAAGCTCTTCTACCCTTCTCTTGTTCACCCCTTCTGCCCTTCTGTCCACGCTTCTTCTGCTCCCTCTCTCTTTTACCCTCTCTTGACCCTCTCCTCCTCGGACCCTTCTTTGAGCTGGATGCTCTAAGCAGGGTCCCCCGAAATTCCCTACAATAAAACCACGTGTTCCAGAGCAACCCTGTATCCAGAGAGTTCTGTCCCATGCTGCTGCCATCGATACAATCCCCCACGATTTAACACTGACCCTGCTGGGTTCCCTATCCTGGAGCTCTGCTGTGTTTGATGGATGACTGGGACAGACAAAACCAGGGGCAGTGGCAGGGGTGGCGAGACTGGACTATTTTCACTCTCTGAAGGGAAACCAGCCCAAAGCTATAAAGCTGTGAAATGTCGTTTTTTTGTTTTGCTGATACAGAGCTGTGCTTGACTATCCAGCTGCAGAAACATGCTTCTTTTCAAGTTTACAGACTGGGCTTGTCAACCCTGCTGGCTTTGTATGGCAGCCAGGGAAAGAGAATTACCTGGCAGCCCCTTGTTCCTTTCCTCTTCTCAGCCCATAAATTACTATTCTCTCTCACCTATTAGCTGACTGCACTGTTTGCCGAAGCGGTTCCCATTAACCCCCTGTTTGAGCCTTACGATCCTTAATAAATATATATGTTTTCCTGAGCTCTTTTAGGATGGTTGATGATGTCCATTAGCAGTGGGGGACCGTGAGGCACAAAAGGCTCAGGACTCGAATCCCGAAGATACTTAGGTGCCTAATGAGGCAGGCAGACACCAGTAGGATTTTTCAAGTGTAGTTAAGCAGGACCAGCACAGTCACGTCTCATGGGCAGTGGGTTGTGTGTTACCACCAGTAGCTGTGCAGATCTGGGAGGATAAGCTGGTTGTTCCTGTGGGCAAAAAGGGGCTGTGAGTCAGGCCCCTTGGTGTCCTAATTTTCCAACCTTAAGAGGCAGCTGGCTAATTCCAGCAGGGATAGCATGCAGCCTGGCAGGTAGGGAGCCAAGGATGAGCCATGGATTCCACCTCTCCTCTGCGCAAGTCCTTTGCTTTACTCAATACCTCGTTCCCACCTCTGTGATGTGGCATGGCCATGCTGCAGGGCTTGGGCTCACACAGAGAACATGAGCAGGTCATTCTTCTTGGCCAATAATCCTGCCAAAAAACTCTTCAAAAGTGCCACCTGTGCATCTTGAAGAGTGGGTGCAGTCCTACTCCTGAAGCGACCCTTGTCTGTCAATTGGTAATTTTATTCCTCTTGTCAGCACCCACAATAGGCATGAGAAGTTTTGCCTGTGGCTGTGGAATTATTTATAGCTGTGATACCTCTCGTCCACATCCTCAAGTCATCCTCAAACTTAATCTGAGCGATCCTAGAGAGCAAATATATTCTTTGTGTATTTTATGCAGTGCCCAAACAATGAGGCCCTGGTCTCTAGATGCTACCATAAGTCTACTAATAAATAATAGCTCAACACTGAGATTAACACTGCCACACAGAGACCTTCTGATTTGGTACATTAACTTCTTATTCTTTTCATGCTGTGAATGTAAGCTGTAGCTGGAGATAAAAAGTGCTGCGAAGATTACTGTAAGTGCTCTGATCTTCTGAACCCTGAATGAGGGTTGCTGTTGTATAATAAATTGCATTAAAATATAAATGAAAAGAAATCATGTACAATTTTTCCAGCAAGAGTTATTCACAAGAAGCTTCATGGAAGAAATGACTGCATTAGCTCCAATAAAAGCCATTATTTCTTTCGGGTGGCTGCTTGAAGATCTGCTAATTGTCTGAAGAACCTATATCAGCACCTGATGTGGTATTCAGGGCTGCTGAGACCCCGCTTTGTCTCAGTGATTTTGCAGAGCTGAGAGAGGGTTTGTTTCACTCATTAGAGCAACCAAAGAAATTCTGCTTAGTAATAAAATTATTTTCTCCTATTCACCAGAGTGTAAAGATGTACCAGGCCAAATGATCCACAGCAGTATGGCTCTTTCAGTCTCACAGGAACGATCCTTGGTCCCACGGGACTTAAAAGAAAGATCTTCATTCATTGCTGCAGTGAAGGTTCCTGCTAACACCATGAATACCAGTTGGTTTTAATGCTGCCCATACATGGCAATTTTCTCTAACAATGGGAAAGAAAATTGCATTTGAAACCCACTTTCTCTTCTTCCCACCATGAATACTTAGGCAAAGTGACTATGGTGGTGTGTTTTCTTTTTCATTGCAAAGATTAACACATCAGAATAACAAGATTAGATCCATTTTGCCTACAAAACATGGTCAAGGAAAATTTGAACTAAACCAGAATCAATAAAGCATGAACTTTGGAGAACTCAAAGCTCCTCTCAGTTCCTTGAGCTGTGCACTGGCAGCCTCTGCTGACAGAGGCTTGAATCCACCAAGGAGGTCATCACTAACACCTGATAGTGAAGAATTTCTTCCAAATTATTGGATCAACTGTGCTTTAGAGAAACAGAAATCAGTAAAGCTCTGGTGAGCACTGGTGCCTGAAGCAGCTTGCCCACTCATTGGTTGTCTGTTGGGCACAAGCACTCACTCCTGTTGGCCATATGACAGCAAATACTGTCATGGAAATCAAGCAAAAATATGATCTGATCTAAATAGATGCACTGTTGGAAAGAGGAAAGGCTTTCAAAATGCTGGTCTTTCTGCAGGGTCTCTAGCTGGTCTGTGACCTTGGGACTCTTTGCCATTCAGCAGCTGCAGTCTGCTGTCTGGAGCTCGTCCAAATTTCAAAGCTCCCTCCTCTTTGTTGTGGGGTGACAGCTGAAAGGGGCTGTGCTGTGTTTTCAAAATTTTCAGATATTCCACTGTGAGTAGGAAATGCTGGCTTCCTGTCCTGCCCTATCAGCTGCTGTGACTCTTGAACTATAAAACAAAGAGGATTTCTGAATGGAGCATGTACTAACTCTGCTGTGACAGCCCATCTCTGTCACGCTCATTCACATACTTAAAATGATGCTGAAAATAATTCTTACATGCCGAATTTTAAGTGATCCAGACACTACTGTAGTTAAAGCTTCACATGTGTGGACCTTGACAATAGGAGGAGGGTGTTTGGGGGGTCCATCTTGCACAGTTTTCTTTTCGCTGATAAAACTGTTTGATGCCAGGATGCTTTCGCTTTTACAAGGTGTTTTAACTTCAGCCACTTCACTGCTGCAGTCTCAGCTGCCTGAGTTGTGTCAGCGGAGTTCTTTCAGGATTTGAATGAAACCTCAGCCCTTCACAGAACTTCAGAGCACAGAGCAAAGCACTTAACAGGTACTAGTCTAAAGGGTCCTTCTCTTTTACTTTATACATTTAACAGATAATTTTCTATTGCAGTTTGCAATAGAAAGTGTACTGGAAGCTTATGCTTTTGTGTGCTATTTGCTCTGAGAAGATTTTCTTTTATTTCTCTTAATTTGTGGCATTGTTCTACTAGAACTAAGAGATCAGGTAATTCAGTGGATATTACTAACTTCCATTTGGTTGGTTCTTCTAATCCGAATACTGCAGTTCTCTTAAAACCTTTTATGTACTCTGCAAATTAGGCGTGATACATGTGAGAATGAGTTTGCCTTTCTGTGAAATGCAGCTATTTCTCAAATAAAACATACTAACTGCTTTTAATATTTGCATAGAGAAAATAAGGGGGTTTTTTTTCCCACCTAAATATAGGATCAACAAATACCTCATATTAATTTTCTCTGTCTTTGAGGACAAGGAATCAGTATGTGTCTAGTGGTGACAGCAGATGCGTGTATTTATGTACATTCACACAGACAGGTATATATTGTATGCATCAGTTGCCAAATGCCAGGTTTTGGTGACAGCAGTGCTGTGTATGCAAACCCAGGTACCCAAAAGCGAGCTATCATCTGCCTGAAATCACAATAACGAGTATTCAGTCAGTGTTTCTGAAAATGCTTCCCAAAATACAATTGCTATTTCCAGCCCTTGGGAGTTGCAGGATCCAGAAATACAAGAAGCCTCTTATATAACTCACCTTATTGCTGTTGTGAGTCAAGCAGCAAGATTTTTGTTTTAGGGTGCTATGTGTGTTTTATTTGGTGACATGTTACTTGATAAAGAAACAGTTAGGCTAATTGAGGAGAAAGCTAGGCAGAAATAGGTTAAAGAGGTCTTAAAGTACAGCTTAAAAGAATTAAATCTGGAGGTCTTTATTTAGCAGAGACAAAAATAAACATCAGGTTGGCAAACAAAGGACAATGACAGGAAACAAAGGGTGTTAAGTGGCACTGTGCTAGAAAAGCAAAAGAATCATTGATATACCATATCTTTTCTAATATCTAACTCATAAAAGGAAAAAATTGTACACATGTGAACATACAGACACATCTATGGATTTGTGATGTTTAACATTGCATTGTCCTTTGCATTTTATCTGCCATGACAGCAACTGAAAACAGTGAGAGAAAATTATTTTGTGGTAAATGGATAAAATTATTAAAATTACTGTCTTGTGGCTTCTTCTGAAAGTAGAAGTGGCTTCTTGCCTTGAACAAATGCATGGTCCACCTCAAAGAGCCTTTGGGTCAGAGTCAGCAGGGTATTGGTGCCTGGCTGTGGGTGCTGGATCCCAAGGGGTCCGATCCTGACCAGGGGGGTCCAGTCCTGACCTGGGTCCAATCCTGCCCGGGTCCAGTACTGCCAATGCTTTTATGCATTACTCTTCAGATGGTGTAACTATTCATAAAGAAGAAGTTACTGCCAGAATTAAACTGGATGAAGATTTAAACTGGGTGAAGTGACGGGAGCACTGCTGGGTCTGTGAAATCTGCTTAAATCAAGTATTGAGCTCCTAATTGCTCACAATGGAACCCGGGTTACTTCTTGTATTATATATATACATTTTTTTTTCTTTTTTTTTTTTTTCCTTGTTTGATCAGCTCTTCTGTGGTATCCAGTCCTGCAAGCAGGGAGGAATTATCCTTCACTGACGGGGCACCAAGTTAGGGTCAGTCATACCACTGGAGAAGGTGGGCTGTTTTGTAACTCAAAAATATGCTTTATTACATCACAAAGGCTTGACAACATCACAAATCCCCTTTTCCTGAGAGCAGAGACCATCAGACCACAGAGAGTGCCCTCCAGACACGCACCTATACAGGGCCAACAGGCCATTTTATGGACAATTTTTATTTCATTTTATTTTACATGAAGAACACCTCTGCCATTTGCATCACCAATTCTTTTACTACTTTTAGCACAGTGTTTATTCTTCTAGTTTACTCCTTTTTATTATAGCGCTCATTGGTGTCCAGTGGGCATCCAGAAGGCTTGGGGTGTCTGATCACTCCATCAGCCTCACACCGGCCGCACGCCCCCTTTCCTCCCGGCTCTTTTCCAGGGTGTTTCCTTGGAGATCGCTCTGCGAGGCGGGGACGGCCGCGGCCACAGCCCCGATCGCCTCAGGGCTCCATCGAGCCCCGCCGCCCTCACAGCCTGAGGGAGCCGCTCCCGCCCCGCCCCTCCGGGAAGCCCCGCCCCCAGCTGTGGACCCCGCCCCTGACCCGCCCCCATTTAGATCCCTCCCACAGCCACACCCCGCGGCCGCAGCTCCCGGCAGTCCCTGCTTGTCACGTGAGCGGAGCATTCGGGCCCGCGGCGGCACCACGGGAAGTGTCGGTGAGTGCCGGTGCGGGG